>VUQK01019588.1:13410-24220 GCA_015106715.1 Bujurquina vittata
CCTCTGTCAGTCACTGCTGGATGAAGCTTCCTCTCCTCTCCACCTCCCAATAACGTGGCCCAGTCAGAGCGTCTCTGCACACAAGCTGCTGCTGCTTCACCCTCTCTGGATCATCAGGACACAGCTCCTCCTCTCTCAGCACACACACCGTCCTGTTTACCATCCTCACCACCTGCAGAGAGAAGCAGAAAGAGCAGAGGAGATAAATGAGTGTTTCCAGAGACTCTTCATCAGCTGTCAGTCAGTGATGCAGCACATCCAGTATAAAGAGCAGCAGGGACTTCAGTCCTGTTCAGAGTAGCATAGCTCTTATATTAATGTGCTGGAGACAACATGCTGAGCTCTCACAGCTGCAGCGACTTGTAACATCAGATCTCTGTCCTCTGCAGATTTCACTCCAGCCCACGGTGAAAATAAGCTACTCACAGTCCTAAATGCTTCATAATTACACAAACACTTTAAAGATGGATTTCTAAAGAACTAAAGAGTCTGTGTGCGCTGGTGACCAGCTCAGAAACACTGGATCTTTGCTTTCATACTGTGTTTAGTACAATACTGCCGAGCAGCATGGACTCCCTGCAACCCTCCACTTACTGCAGTGTCTCCAGTCTGCAGTGTGGACTCTCCTTAAGATCAGACAGCTGCTTCACATCTGGATCCTTCAGATTGTTTCCTCTCAGGTCCAGCTCTCTCAGATGGGAGGGGTTGGACTTCAGAGCTGCTGCCAGATAATCACAGCTGATCTTTGACAAACGGCAGCTCCACAAACTGTATAAATCAAAGATGTGAGTGTATCAGGAAAAGCTTGAAATCATTGAGTGTTTCATAATCAGAGCTGAAGAAGGTTCAGAATGTAGAAGTTTAGAAAATGGAAAGTCCAAACAGCTGAAGCCAACAGGATGCAGCTTCAAACAGGAATCCAAACTGTGCAGAGTTTTCACACTATCTGCCCCGATGCAGCCACTTTGATTTTGGACATTTGAATCTCTGTTCTAGGACTAAGTCCTTCAATCATTTCTTTCAGTTTGTCCAACAAGACAGACTCCGTATTTTACGTGCGTTCTGGCTCCATTAGGGGAGCTTCTAATCTTTTTTTTTTTTCCCACGTAGAAAGTGCTAACAACAAAGTGTGCTACATGCGCTTTATCGTGTGCATTAGCATGTACATCTACCATAATATGTAGCTAAAGAAAATGGTTTTCAATTTCTCTGTGGTTTAGTGCACTCTTTAGCCACCTTCGTACATATACTTATAATTAGGGTTTTATTTAGACAAATTTGTGCTGTGCAGCCATATTAATTTCAGAAAACAATACTTTCAGTATGAATTTGGAAGAGAAGTCAAAAGGTTCATGCGGTTTGCTTTGAATACAGTGATCCCTCACCTATTGTGGTGGTTATGTTCCAGAGACCCCCGCGATAGGTGAAAATCCACGAAGTAGGGGGCATTATATTTATTATGTATTTATTTTATTATGTATATATATTTTAAAGCTTCATTAATACTTCCCACACTACCATAAACCTTTCCCACTCTTACTACAACTTGAATAATGAAGATGAGTTAGGTAGATGTGCAGTAGTGATGGAAACAAACGTGGTGCAGTATCTTCGCCGTCAGCTGTACTTCTATTTCCGCTAAAGGTGAAGATGTAACCTCTCTCTTTGTCAAGGGAGTGACAATTACCACATAGAGGACTTTCATTCTCATTAAAATTGGAACACTGTTATGCTGCAGTCAACTGAGAAGAAAACAGACTTTACACCCTTTAAGACCCTCGGTGTCGATCATTATAATATCAGGCTTGTTTTGTAACTAACCTCAAAGTTTCAAGTCGGCATCTTGGACTTATCAGAAAGCCACACAGCTGCTTCACTCCTGAATCCCGCACGTCATTTCCATACAAGTGCAGCTCTCTCAGATGCGAAGGGTTGGACCTTAAAGCCTCTGCCAGATAATCACAGCTGATCTCTAAGAACCTGCATTGCTCCAATCTGTATAAAGAATAAAAGATTCAAAGAAAGCTTGTGTTTGAAATCATTCAGTGTTTCTTAATCTTTTCAGAGCGGAAGAAGATTCAGAATGTAGAAGTTTAGAAAATGGGAACTCCAAACAGTTGAAGCCAAAATGATGCAGCCTGAAACACACAAATACATGTGAAAAAGAGCTCTGATTAACCTGAATGACAATGTATAGAGTGAAAATATTTTATACACTGCTGATTTTGCATTTTTTCCCACCTACAAAGAATGGAGAGGTCTGTAACTTTTATCATGGATACACTTAAACTGTGAGAAAGATTTTCTGGATTTTATTTTAGATTCTGTGTGGCTTTTTAAGTGACGGTTTAATTACTGCCATCTTAAAAGCCTGTGGTACATAGCCAACTAATATATTTAAATTTATATAATCATATTTAAGATTGAAGAATCAATTAATGGAAGGACGTCTTTGAGCATTCTAGTAGGAATGGGATTTGCTTGGGTTCATCTTGAGGAATATGGATTTGACCAGTGGTGCCAACTCAGGTTATCTGGAAGAGGAGGCAGCACAGCAGCCATTTACAAGACAGACCTTAATGCCAGCATTTTGAACACCAAAAGCCCCCCAGGAGGATTTCTAGTCAGATGTCCGAGCCACCTCCACTGGCTCCTTTCGATGTGGAGGAGCATCGGCTCTACTTTGAGCCCCTCACGAATGGCTGCTCTCCTCACCCTAACTCCAAAGGGAGAGGCCAGCCACCCTTCGGAGGAAGCTCATTTATGCCGCTTGCACTACTTCTACTACTGTCATTTTCACGAAATTCTGTGGAGTCCTTTATTGATAATTCACATCTTATTAAAATTGGTCAGACCATCACGATTAAGTTTAAAAACCTTACAAAAATGCAGTGGTGGTCTAGAGCTACCAAATTTTTTATCACTACTTCTTAGCCAGTAGGTTGCGATATGTTTTAAAATGGATCAAACCAAGTTCACTAGAGAGCCCATGGTTGGATCTAGAACAAGCAATCTGTGGAAAAATAAAAATCTCTCATCTACCTTTCATTAGCTCCTGTATCTGACAGGATGGAATTTTTGAAAATAAGTAAGTCTTCTGTAAACTGACCCCCATTTGGAACAATCCAGATATATGTCAGAAAAAGAAAGCACTGAACTTTCTGTCATGGCATGAGAAGGGTATAAAAGATCTAGAGCATGTTATTCAAGACAGACATTTTATTCCAGGTCAAGAACTCATGTCAAAATATGGAATTAGCAACAATAAATTTCTGGAATATCAACAATTGAGATCCATCAATACAGGCAAGATGTAATTTAAATGAGCAGAACTTGGAAATATCTGTATGGGTAACAGAAGTTTTAAACCTCTGCACTCCAAAATTGTTATCAAAAATATATAAGCTATTGTTAACAAATAATGACTGAATTTCCCTGCCAATTAACAAATGGGAGCAGGATCAACCCAGATGAAAACCTCTGGAGGCATGTATGTTTAAACACCTTCATTTTTCTTCCTTCTCCTCTACTTCTATCTGCGTTTGTTTTTAAGCCTTCCCTCTATGTCTTTCTTTTCCCCTTTCCTTTTTTCCCTCATCTTTGTGTCCATTACATTTGAAATAAACCCAAAGCAATTTCTAATAGCGCTTCATATCTATAACAAGGGGAACATCATGGAAAAAGCTGTAATACTCCGCTTGTGAAAGCAAATCTGTTTGACCATACCTTGACATTCAGACAACAATTCTAAGTGCCACACAGCCAGATAGCACACAGACAAAAAAAAAGAAAAAAAAATGGAAAAAAAATGTGGAGGAACAGCAGATCTACTTTGAGCCCCTCCCAAATGGCTGCACTCCTCACCTTATCTCTAAGGGAGAGGCCAGCCAACCTTCGGAATAAGTTTATTTCTTCTGCTTGTATTTGCAATCTTATTCTTTCGGTCACTACCCAAAGCTCGTGACCATAAGTGAGGGTAGGTACGAAGATCAACTAGTAAATTGAGAGCTTTGCTTTTACGCTCAGCTCCCTCTTCACCATGACAGACCGGTACAGCAATCACATCGCTGCAGATGCAGCCCCGACCCGTCTGTCGATCTACCGTTCCCTTCTCCCATCACTTGTGAGCAAGACCCTGAGATACTTGAACTTCTCCACCTGGGCATAAACTCGTCCTTGACCCGGAGTGGGCACTCCTCCCTTTTCAGGCTGAGGAACATGTCCTCAGACTTAGAGGTGATGATTCTCATGCCAACCGCTTCACACTGTTTCGCTGTGAGCCACTACCTGATGAAGCCAAGAGGACCACATCATCCACAAAGAGCAGAGACGACATTCTGAGGTCACCAAGGTGGAACCCTCCTGCCACACGACTACCCCTAGAAATTCTGTCCATAAAAATTATGAAAAGAATCATGACAAAGGGCAGCCCTGGCAGAGTGCAACACCCACAGGAAACGAGTCAGACTTATTGTCGGCTGTACGGACCAAGCTCTCACTGCAGTTGTATAGGGACGAAATGGCCCACAAGAATGGGCCAGACACCCCATACTTCCACAGGACCTCCCACAGGATACCCTGAGGGATGCGGTTGAATGCCTTTTCCAGGTCCACAAAGCACATATAGACTGAATGTGCAAACTCCCATGCACACTTGAATATCTTCTAGAGGATAAAGAGCTGGCCCAGCATTCCATGACCAGAATGAAAAAGCATTGTTCCTCCAGAATCCGAGGTTCGACTAAACGGGTGGACACTCCTTTCCCGCACCCTGGCATAGACCATACCGGGGAGGCTGAGGAGTGTGATTGTCTGAAAGTTGGAGCACACCCTCCAGTCTCCAGGCATGTCAACCAAGACGGCCCTTCAAAATCCAGAGCCTTCAGGAACTCAGGGCGAATCTCTTCCACCCCAGGGGCCCTACCACCAAGGAGTTGTTTAACCACCTCAGTGACCTCAGCCCCAGTGATGGGCGAGTCAGTACCTGTCAGCTGCCTCCGGAGTCCCACAGGCTAGCCAAGCCTGATATGACTCCTTCAGCTTGATGGTTCCCTTCACCACCATCTAGTTCAAGGATTACCACCATGACAGACACCAACTACCTTGCAGCCACAGCTCTGAGCAGCAACCTCAACAATGGAGGTGTAAAACATGGTCCATTCGGACTTAAAAGCATCGTGCAAAATCCACTTTTTTAGCCCTTAAATACAGTTTGTTGTCTACTTTGAGTGCTTATAGGAGTGCAGGAAATGTAAATGCATTCTGCTGTGTATATATCTTTATATCCTTTTTAGGTCATAATTTTCAGTCTGTTCAGTTTTCTCTATTCACTGTTACGCTTTCTTATCTGCTACGTCAAAGTATGCGCTGTGGAACTGCCAAACAAGGGCATTGACTTAAGGCTAACCAATCTCGTGAATCCTCCATTTTTTTTCTAGTAGCAATTTTGTACTCCAGTACAGTTATGCCGAAATTGCACATAGGTAAGTCAAAATATCTGGTTGTTGGGTGTATTAACCCACACGATTCCTTACATCACCCCCCGGCATCAGAGCCTCTCCGAAGTGCCTGGTTAAATTTTATTTTTCTCGGAAATGTACTCATATCAGTGGAGAAAGTCCTCCTTGTTTTTCTGCCGGTAGCTAATTGCATTGCTGCTCGCAAACTAAAACAATGGCAGAACGGGGTGGAGTGGATGGCTCTGCAACCTGGCGGGGGGTGGGGCGTGAAATGTCACATTCACATTTAAAGAGATGAAATGTGAACATTGTTCTGCTGCTGTCAATGGACTAAACCAGAGAAGAAAACAGAAATTACCATGAAGATGTGGATCAGTGTAATGTCAGACTTAAAACTCCAGTTTGGCATCATGGCAACTTTCACATCTTAGCACAACTAAAACATGGTGGGTGGCAGACCTCAGAGTTTCAAGTTGACATTGTGGACTCCTCAGAAAATCACACAGCTGCTTCATGCCTGAATCCTGCAGGTTGTTGGAGCTCAGGTCCAGCTCTCTTAGATGGGAAGGGTTGCACTTCAGAGCTGCTACCAGATAATTACAGCTGATCGCTGACAGCCCACACTTCAACAATCTGTATAAAGAATAAAAGATGTAAGTTTGAGATTGAAATCATTCAGTGTTTCTTAATCTTTTCAGAGCTAACGAAGGTTCGAAATGTAGCTTAGTAAATGGAAACTCCAAACAGCTTAAGCCAACAGGATGCTTCTTGAAACACACAGATTCAACATGTTAAAAAAGAGCTCCCATTAACCCTAATAACAATGTATACAATGGTGAAAACAAGTATTTCACTGAGAACCTTTGTCCCACCACCTGATCAGCTACACTTGGGTCCCCAGGTGCTGCTTTGGTCACCCCCAGCGCCTATAAAGGCCCTTAAAGTGATAATCCTCAGTGGGGTTTACCCCTGATGAGACCATGTTTGATAGGTCTCGAGCAAAATGTCAAACTTAGCAGTGCCCCCTGTGGTTTTTCATAGCAATGGGCTCTCTCCTCATTCATTGCCGTGTAGTCCTCCAGTGTCTTCCCAGAGAGCAAGTGCTCTGCTAAGTTTGACATTTCGCTTGAGACCTATCAAATATGGTCAGATCACGTGTGAACCCCATTGAGAAGAATATAAAGATGAATAAAATGAGAAAAATAAAATCGTGGTTTTGATATTTGTATATAGTGTTTTTGATGTACGTGTGTGTATATTGTTGCTATGTATTTTATGTATATAGTGTTTTTCTTTTTTATTCTATTTTATTTCATTTAATTTGTCTCATTTTATTCATCTTTATATTCTTCTCTGTACTGAGCTGACTGCACAAATTTCCCCGCTGTGGGATGATTAAAGTTTTATCTCTTATCTTATCTCAATCTCAGACAGTGAGAGGATACCTGAGGAATGGAGAAGGAGGTACCAATTGGTACCAATTTTGAAGAACAAGAATGATCTCCAGAGCTGTAGGAACTACAGAGGGATAAAGTTTGTGAGCCATACCATGACGATAAAGGAAAAAGCTGCTGATGCTAGGTTAAAAAAGCTGTGGATTATTAATTGTTGTATTTTATATTTGGAAATGTGAGTAGGAACAGTACACAGCCAATCAGGGTCACTTCTCCATCCAGCTGAGGGCCACATGTGGGCCGTGAGCTGTAAGTTGGGTATTTGTAGTGTTTGGATTTTTGTTTGAAGGTTGGAAATATGAGCACAAGTGAAACATGGTGAATAACCTCAGATTTTCAAGTCGACATCTGGGACTCTCCAGAAAACCATACAGCTGCTTCACTCCTGCATCCTGCAGGTTGTTGGAGCTCAGGACCAGCTCTCTCAGATAGGAGGGGTTGGACTTCAGAGCTGAGACCAAAAAGCTGATATCTGACACACTACAGCCCTCCAATCTGAAGAAAGACAACAAAGATACAGACAAAATCATTAGTAATTCAAAATCATTAGTAATTCATCATTTGGAAACCTGTTTGTAGCCTCGGAGGCCAGGTTCAGGGAATTGGACACCCGGCTCTGCATCCTGGAAAATCCTGTAGCTAGTCAGGCCTCTGTAATAGGTGTGGAACATGGTAGCTTACACACTGTTAGCTCACCCCCAGCATATCCCAAGCAGCTGGAAAATCAGGCCAGCTGGGTGACTGTGAGGACGATGTGTAGTCCTAAACAGAAAGCACCAGTACACATGTCTAATAATTTTTTAATCATTCCTTGGCAAAACACCCACTGAGGAGCAAACTGGTGATTGGCATCTCTGTTTTGAGAAACGCCCATATGGCATAGAAACTGAAGATTAACAGTATTCCCTGAAAGCCGTATTTTGTCTGATTATTTCTTAACTCTGAAAAAGAGAGCCTCAAATCAGAAGTGCTTGACTCCCTGGTAAAATGCACAAAAGGGCAGCTTAAAGCAAATGTCCCCCAAGTGATGCTTCCTCTGCTATAATTGGGCATGAACAGTTAGGTGGTGGGTCAGGGATGATCTGGGAAGACATATCCATAGCTCGATGCAAATACCTCTACATTCTAGGCAACGGGACCCTGACTGCCTTTAGGTATCAAGGTTAAATTCTTGGACTCATTGTCAGACCCTACGCTGGTGCGGTGTGGTTGATTTTCTCACAGAGTATGACAATGCCTAGTCTCATGTGGCTTAGAGTATGCAGGCAGTTCCTGGAAGATGATGCAACTCATACCTCTGGGACACTGTGTTTCAGTCTATCTGACGTCGCCTAGTTGTACCTTAGATTATCCAGGAGGTTCAGTGATGCCCTGGTACAGATCTGGGAGGAAATCCTCCAGGACACCATCG
The DNA here is from genome assembly GCA_015106715.1 of Bujurquina vittata. NCBI lineage: Eukaryota > Metazoa > Chordata > Actinopteri > Cichliformes > Cichlidae > Bujurquina > Bujurquina vittata. The sequence goes on from VUQK01019588.1 coordinate 21,735, forward strand.
GTCATCTCATTAGAAGCATGCCTCAGTGTTGTCAGGCATGCATACAAGCACGTGGGGAGCACTACTGAGTACCGTTTTTAGTTGCTGCAACTAAATTGTGCTCGTTGCAATCTCTGCCATGTTAAGGTTTTAAAAGCAGTCTGAGGTACTCTGGTAGAGGTCTGGGAATAATTCCTGGGTCAAAGCCAAAATCCAGAGAGGACTGAATGCTTCTAGTCAGAGCCCCTACATTCTGTAAATGAACTGAACATTTTATCCAATTAACATGAGAAGCAGCAGAAAATGTGTCTTTGTGCTCCCATTTAATTTTCATTGAGCTTTTTTAAGTTTTAATCAAACATCTCTTTATACTCCATTTTTAATCTTCAACAGATTAAACAGATAATGATTTGTAGAGGAGCACAAAACACTACACTACACTCTGCTTTAACACACACCTCACCACAGCAGCTGTGTGGGTGTCTCTGCAGCAGCCTTATCAGCTTCTGATCCATGAACATCATCACAGCTCCTAACTTCACCTTTATTAGCTTTGACATTCATGCCATGCCTTCTTCACACTTATCTTCAGACACATTCTGAACATTTATGAATCAAACACGTTTCAAACATCAAAGATCTGAAATATAGAAAAACAACAACAGCTGCAGTGAACTGACCTCAGAGTCTCCAGTCGACAGTTTGGACTCTCCAGTCCTGCACACAGAAGCTTCACTGATGAATCCTGCAGCTTGTTCAGACTCATGTCCAGCTGTCTCAGATGGGAGGGGTTGGACTTCAGAGCTGAGGCCACAAATTTACAGTGAGTCTCTGAGAGTCCACACCAAGCCAGTCTGTGATTAGAGAAAAAAGTTACTATAAAAGCATAATGTGATGAACATCTGCTCTGCACATCTGTGCTTCAGCTCACGCCCACACGCAGGAAAAACCTGCTTAGCAAACGGAGCAGGAATCAAAGTCATCACTGGACAATAATGATGAAGAACTCAGAGCTGCTGAGAGAAGATCTGACTTCAGGGGAACAAATATTCACTATTTGCAGGGCGCAGCTCAAAGGAAGGGGAGCCTAATGTGATTATTTTCTCCACCAGTACCAACTTCCACACAGATTATGCTGAGCTGCAAAGAGGGAAAATAAAGCTGTTTGAGAGTAAAGTGATAAATTACCTGATATTATATGGGAAGAACAGAGCTGTTGATGTTAACTGTTAAATTATCAAAGTTACTGAAAGAAATTCTGTCAGAAAACCTGTTAAAACAGGCCCAAGGTATATTCAGGTTTTTGGGTGCCATATACAAAATTCTATTTGGGGGCTTTCATTTTGTAAAACTATGATGGGCGAGAATTCAAACCCTGTAAGATGATCTGTGGCAATAAAGGTACACTTTAAACAGGGTACATTTGTGAATATAAAATTCAAATTAACCATCTCAAGTTGACCTAAGCAATTTAAATGTCCAGAAAATGATAAAAACAATGAGACTCCTCATTTATTTCTGCATCTGTTACAGTTATTTATAAGTGGATTAGCAAGAGTAACACTGATGTTGTAGTTGGAAAGGAACCATGCAATGACCACATGTGAACAGTTTTGTTTATGATACTCAACTATTTTTTAAACCAAAGCGCCCCAAAATTTCACTGCAACTCCAGCCCGCGAGGTAATCTACATCATTAACAAATGTGTTACCTACTATATAATCTGTGCACACTTTTCTTATTCAAGTTCCTTGTTTTTTGTTGTTCTTCACCAGAGGGATAAGCCCTTTTAATACCATCTAGGTATATTTGCTTTGGGCAATCCTTATTCCCCTCCTGATATTATACCTGCAATTATATATCACCCATTACACAGCCCAGTGATGCTTTCTGCAGTTTAGTGTCAGTTTAGTGTCAGCTTTCACATGGTATTCATCTCAGCACAACTACAACATGGAGACTGACCTAAGAGTTTGAAGTCGACATTGTGGATTCTCCAGAAAACCACAGAGCTGCTTCACTCCTGAATCCTGCAGGAAGTTTCCACTGAGGTTCAGATATTTTAGATGGGATGGATTGGACTTCAGAGCTGAGGCCAGAGAGCTGATATCTGACAAAAGGCAATTCTCCAATCTGAATAAAGAATGAAAGATGTAGATAAAATCACTTATAATTCATTCAGATCTGACACACTTTGGCAAACTGGCTTCATCCTTTTGTTATTGTGAATTAGCATCACATCCATTTTCAATTGAAACTAAGTCATGTCAAATAGGCACTTTAGACAGGGTGGCTGCTGGCGCTACAGGGGCATCCATCCACCTGCACTTTGGAGGGTGGGGTGAAGTAGATCGGTGTGTGCATTTGTGCATTTATCTTTGTGACCCTCCTATTGCTCCCCGCTGGTCATTGATCCCCGGGGATGTAGGTATGGTGCATGTTTGGATGTTTTGGCATGGTTCTTGAGCATGGCCAGTTGAATGGCCTTGCTCCAGGCAAGGCCATC
>VUQK01019589.1:6295-25375 GCA_015106715.1 Bujurquina vittata
CCCTTCTTCCCGGGCCCCCGCTATTTTTCCTGAAATTAACTTTTTTTTTTTTTTTTTAAATGCAGCTTTCTCATCAGCAGACAGGAAATACGACCAGAGGATGCCCTAGAGAAAAGTTCGCCTGCTCTTGCAGGATGCTTCCTTTCATATCCTGTTGGTCACTTCACATAACTTCCTGTAAATGGATTTCCTGACATAAACCATAATTGCAGTTGGGGTTTTTTATCATGAGATAATTAGTCAGTTAATTGAGTAACCCTAAATTAGCATGCATACTTTTTAACTGTCTTTTTTTTTAATCTAAACTTAATCATCTGCTATGAAATTAACTGAAAAATATGTGTATTTTCACAAAAGAGCCTTACATCGAATTACATGCCCTTTGGTTTATCCTCATTTCCTCTTGACTGCATGTCTCAGTGGAGCGTTCGGGTACTTTGAGTCTTGTTTCAGCCTCAACATAAAGACATAAGCATTTCAAATGCTCAGCTGAGGACGGAATATGAATCCATAAAATCTTAAAACTTGCCATTAAAACTTTACTGTCCTCGCCATAACACAGTAATTTTTCACATCATGCCAAGCATTTACTGCAAACATTCACCGTAAACAGTTACGGTCAGCTGCTCGAAGCCATACCATACGTCAGACAGGTCCTATTTTAGAGCGAGTTAGTTCCCGAATCCTCAGTGTCAGAGGGTGATGATTTAACACCCTGCTGGCTGCCCATGAGAAACACTAGGAGGGTGGCAGGTTGGTATTTGGTGCTTGTATAATGCTGTTATAGGCTGCAGTGATGCTGCTGAAAGAGAATGTGCCACTCAGTTGCTGAGCGATGTGGGTGGTAAAGGTTGGGTGGCAGCAGAGTGGACTGACATCGGTATAAAGGACAGCTGTAGAGGTCGAGTCTTTGATCTGAAATGGTCGTGTCCCTAAGGTCTGGAATGGTTTTAAGCCGAGAGCGTTAGGCTGTATTCACTGTGATATTTTCTTACTTGAGTATTTTTTAAAACAATGCAATACTTCACTTTATGAACTACAAATGGAGGAAAGTACTCTGATTCATTGCTCTTTAAAAGGGAAAAAATACTGCAAAGTAAAAGACATAACAGGTAAAAATAATTCATCTGCACAGCCCATTTTCTATTATTATTCATTGATAAGTATTTAAACATAATTTTCTCAGTACCTTCACCACTTGTCTTTGTTCTGTCTGTCCAGTAGATGGCGCTATCATCCAGTAAACCTGCGTTACCCACACATTTCCAGCCAGTGCTCTTTATTAATTCTCTGAAATGGACTGCATGGGTTCAAGATGTTCTCTTTCTTTTGTGAAAAAGTGAAAGAAAGATCGTGCTTGCATAACAGTTGAAGCATGAGGATATAATTCAGATCTTTGTCAGACTGACTTTTAAACCACAATGTTCCAGCGAATGGGACCGGTTTGTTTGAAGTCTGCAAGTGTCAGAGCTCCACATTTGCTCTTGGCATGCACGGCTAATGCAATACACATGACAAACCAATTCCTCTCCATTGTCTTCTTCTCTGGTCCTGACTGCAGTTTGCCTTGTGTTTTTATTAGTGAGGCCAAAAAGATAAGAATGTTCTATGGCTTGAATCTCACACGTTTAACATTGCTGTCTTTCTCTCTTTGTTTTTCAGGTGAGTCCCCCTCCCCTTCTTCTGTAGTATCATTGTCGAATGAGGACAGTGTGGAACATCTGGAGCTATGAACCAATAAGTACACTGATTCCTTCACTCCAATTGTAGAAACAGAGTGCAATAAAACACAGGAAATGGTCTTGTAAGAACTCATTGAGAGAACTGTCCTATTTGCTACTCACACATGAATAAAAGCTTCATGTTTTTTGTGCTTAGTAGAGAGTTGGAGTACAGTTGGATACACAAATATCATGTGCTTATATTATGAGTTTAATAATATACTCACAGCTCTTACTCTGATCTTATGACAGATGCTGTTTTATCTTAGATGAGTCATGACTTGATGAATCACAAGGGCTGGGTCGTTTCCTCTGAAGTATACCTGTAATGTTTCCAACAAGGTGTGATAAAACCCACGGAGGGGTTGTAACACCAGCTCAGAGTGTTTTGTGGATGAGCTGCATTGTAAACAGTTTTTAAGGAAAACTTGGAAGTGCTGCAGTGCAAAGTGCTCGATAAAAGCAGAACCTTCAGACGCTGATGAAATGTGTGGATGTGTGATTGAAGGCCTGGGTGGAGGCAAACAATGCTTGTTCAGTTACTCGCGGCATTACTCACAAAGCAAAAATGCCAAATACGTGTGTGTGTGTGTGTGTGTGTGTGCGTGCTCAGCCATTGTCAAGACAATAGCAAACTTGTGCACACATTTTTGTGGCAGTGTTTGGTAAGGGATATCATTACATTAGTACAGATATGATCCTCCTGTAGTTATAGATGGCCTCCAGTGCACTTTGGTTCGCATTTCCTTACCTGACATTGGATTATTACTCGGGCCACACCTCAAATTAAAGTTCTGGGTTTCTTACAAAGCCAGGTAGATGATTGTTAAAGGTGATCCACCTTGTTTGCGTTTCCCTTCCTTCTTTTAGCTTCATTCGATACTCTGGCATATCTGATTACCTGTACTTGCTAGCTAGCTTGACTTTCACCACAAGATCGCACTTTAGATGCAGCGTTGTGCACAATGCTGTGCACTGCTATTTGTGTTCAAGTTGCATAAGTGGTCCCACACGTTTTTAGAAGTGCATTCATTGATTGATTAGCCACAGAAAACCTTTTAAAAGCTCACAGTGCGGTTTTGTTGCAAGGAGGGAAGGCAGCGTAAATGTTAAGCAGCTCTTACAGTTGTCAGGGGAGTAACCTGATAGGCTGTTGGCTGTAGTTACTTTACTGTTTGGTTCCCATGTGGGCCATACACCCTCAAGGACAAACTATTTTCCTCCATTATTTTTCTCTCTATATTTTTTAATCACAGTTCTCTCAAACACAAATGTGCCACTGTTGGTAAACGAGTCCACTGTTGGAACAGCTCCTGCTCGCTGGGTTTTATTACAGACTGGAGACGGGAAGCTTGCCTATTGTTTGGACTGTTATTCTGTCTTTAAAGGCAGGAGGTTTAGTTTTAGGTGTCACAATGGAAAACAGGATGCAGAGCCACTCCAGGCCTGCAGATGAAAACAAGCATGAAGCCATCTCCTGCAGGAGTGGAGACATCTGAATTGTGGGTGGGGTGGCTTGGCTCATGAAAAGCATATATACAGATATATGTACTGGCTGATTACTAAAATTGGTTTCAGCACTGACAGCCAATCAAATAGTGTATCCCTACTGTATTGTTCTTTGAACATGTGACTGGCTGATATGTTATTAATCTTGCAGCTGTGTAGTCCTGGGCGTGGTGCTTTATGTCTCCCGTGGTTTGTTTTATACTCTAGCCATTCTTACTGAGAGTGCTGTGTGAAGTAGAACAAGAACCACGGGCCTAGGGGAATAATATAAAGTAATCAGTTGGCATGTCTTACCATGCCCATAACGTGAAGCTCCGTACCTGCACATTAAATACTTTCTTTTTAGTATTGCTGCTTTGTTAGAGTGACATTAAAATGTCGGGGTATGAATTACTTCTTGTCCTCACATTGTTGCATGAGAGAACATGTTTGATAGTTTATTACTCCGCATAATTATACTCTACTGCCATAATGGCAGACAACCGGAGCATTCCTAAGATTATGCACATCTTGGAAAAAAAAAACAAGGAAAACACTTGCACAACCACTAGAGTGTTGCTGCTGTTGTGTTGTCTTTCATTTCAAATTCATTACTCTAATCTTTGGCTTCAGATCTGTTATGCTGTCAGGGCAGTGCTCTGTCCTCACATCTCAGCACTGGAATGACAGGATTTCAGGAAGTCAAGTGAAATACTGCTTTCTGCTATGTACATGTAACCTGAAAAAACTAATCAGCCTTCACAAGCCTGCTTTGAGTCCCAATAGTCTTGCAAAAAAACAAACAGAAAAAAAATTATATATATATTTAGCCTTTCAGAAATGCCTTCAAAAGAACAGCAGCCGCAATCTGAAATGCCACACTGACCCTTAGTGCCACCTCTGCCGTGTTTCTTTCCTACATTAAAGAGCCCTCTCGTGGGTCTTCACCACAGTGGAAGCCAGTTTATGAAAGTTACTGGGATAATGATGGTAGTGAGTCACCGCTGTCTGAAACTGGACTCTAAAGCTGTGGCAGAATGGGCCTTTTCTTTGCACACGGACGAGATTTACTGCAAGTCTTTCTTTTGTGAAAGACAGACTCATGCAGTCAGTTTTTTTCTTCTATGTGCCCTACGGGAAGAAAGAATGCAACTGATTCATTCTCCCCAGATGGGTGTGTGTGTGTGTGTGTGTGTGTGGGTGCGTGTGTGTGTGTGTGGGAGCATATGCATGCATGCACGAGGAGTCACCTGTATTGTGTTTGTCTGAGTTTTATTGGATTTTGATGGTCAGGATGCCGGTCTAAAAATAAAGCTCAGCCTCTTCAGGTTACAATGCAAATCTGCCCACTGCGGCAGAGGCGGGAAGGCCAGAGTCCGGATCCTGTGACAGGTTTTGTTGTTTGACAGTTGGTTGCCCATGGCAGCAGCAGCAAGTCCATGTGCCTAGGGACCTCAGCCGTGGACAGCTCGTGGTATTTGCCTAACCTGTGGGCTGTGTTGCTACAGCAACCAAAGCTTGCGTGGCCACTCCTATATGTGGTTAGCAGATGCTGACTCATGAATCGAAAATGTTTTGGTTTTTAATGTCTTTGAAAAAACTGTAACTTTATTTGGAATCTGTTTTCTTAGATTTGCCTTCCGTTGTTGCTCTGTTGTCTTTTATGTCATTAATGAGTTATAGAGGCTGTCTGTGTCTCAGATGGCACAAACACACTGGTTCCTGCTGGCTGGCACTGCCAGCCCAGGCACTCCCTACAGCCATTTTATACTCTCACCAGCCTGGAGCTCCATTTTGTAAGGGCCAGTTTCAAACTACTGGTACTTATTGCCGAGTGTTATGACCACAAATATGTATCAGAATATATAATGTAAAAAATAAATTGAATCATATTATAATTATTAATAGAATTGTTAATGTTATTTTTTGTGTAAGCAGAAATTTTAATGTCATAAAATAAGTGAAGTAAAAGCGTTGCACATGGTCAGTCTTTGCCAGGCTGTCTGCTCTTTGGGTCGGTGTAATGCCACTTTATCATTCACATTAATGCTTTCATAGCAGAGTTCTGAAGTTTGGCTTGGAAAGAAGCTCAATTTAGATTTGTTCTCGCAGACTTTGTGTTACCAGTTACTTTGTGGTTGGGGAAGAATGGTTACCTTGCCTCACTCGGTTCAGTGTTGTGTGTGGAGGAGTCCACAGTGAGGGAAAATTGGAAGCACAAAAGCAGCACAAGCAGAAGTGAAGCAAAATGTGTCTCAGTTTTTTTGAATAAACTGAAAGCCCTCCAAACAGCAGACACAGTTTCCCTTCAAGTTATTTTAGTGCTTCTCTGCTCTCTGTTCTTCATCCTCTGTATCTTTGCTGTTCATTAATAAAAGGGAAGGAGGAGCCGCTCTCGGCTCTTAATACCTTCTTATGCTACCCGAATAGCCAGCATTACCCCGCATGCTGTTCAGATGTATCATTTTGTAAATGTATAATTTTGAGTGTTACAAATTTTCTGTTTTCCATATTCTGTGTGGTATAAGGTTTTTCCGGTTGTCTGGTTTATTTTTGGTGTACTATAATTATCAACTTTTTACCCAGTATTATTTAGTCAATCACGGAGGACGCAGATCTTTGGGGGTTTGCATCAGGACCATCTAGTGTAAAAATCTGCCAAATCAAATATGCAACGCTACCACTGCGGTGACCTGTTGTCACTAAGGGAGCAGCTGAAAGTGGCTTCTTTGAGTATATTTTGTGTACACTGAGTAAAAGATGGAAATAGATACCGTGAATGCTTCTTTAGACCTCTATTTTGAAGCCTAGACTGGATTTATGGACCTATTTGGACAAGAGGGTGAAGTGCTAAGTTATCAGCTAATTTTAGCTAGCTTGGCAACTAAAGTTTCCATACTGCATGGTTGCACCAAATGGGCATAGATACCTGCTAATTAGTGCTAAGCAACTTACTAATTAAACCAGAATTGCTTTCATTCAAACTGGAGCACGTACTTCTTGGATGTTCTGGTATAATTTCAACCAAACAGCAAGTCATGTGTCAGAGCTCCTGTTCTGTCTGAATTAGCTGACATCTCTGCCTATGCTAACTGAAAGCCCATCTTAAAGTTTGGTTATGATAAAAACCACAGTTATACTCATGCAGTAGCATTTATGATCTATTTACTGTAAAATAAAAATGCTTTTAGGATGAGACTGGAGCGTTTTTAACATGGGAGTCTATGACTGACAAATTATTTCCATTAAAAAATGAGTACTGTGGGCTGTTTGTATATTGGGAACAAATGTGTTGTTTGAGGCGTCAGTGTGTGAACTAATGGCCCTTTGCTGAAACCTGAAACCTAAAACCTTAAACTGTTAGCTGTTGATCTCCCATCTCTTGAAATATGCCACATCAGTTGGTTGTTTGCACGCTGGTGGCATTTCTCCTTGATTGCTATCAAGCGGTTGCCGATTTAAGATTAACACACCTCTTTTTAACAGCTTACAAAAGGCTTAATTGCTTGTTGTAAACCAGAGTAAGAATGCATGAGGTGAAGCCAGAGTTGTTGTTGTTGTTGGGTGTATTTTGGATGCCTTGGTGGTGCCTTTTACAGACTGACTTTTAGTTCTTTATTCTATCTCTGCCTAGTTCTGTTGTCTATCCTTTTTTTGCCCCCTCCTGTGTTCTCTTCATCTCAATGTCTGGGGCTGTAATTTGCTTGTTTTCTTGAACAAGGCGTCCAGTGTTTGCCCCTCAACCAGCTGATAATGGAATAAGGCATGGGCGCCTACAGATGTATGGGACGTGTTGGAGGGTATCCGGGGCAGCAGAGAGGATGTGTCCAGTTTGGCAAGCCCCTCAGATTTATGGTGTAGATGTTACTCTGCATTTATGGGACAGAGATGAAAAGATTTCCTTGTTCCCGTTTTTTCCCCTTCTTCTCACAAACACCCTCCCTGCCCTGCAAGTACCCCTCCGCTCCCATTCCTTCTCTTTCTTAGCCCCATATTGCATGCTATGCCGGTCAGCTGGCCGGGCAGTGGGTCTATGTGAAAAGAAAGGAGCAGCAGTGCCGATTTGAGTGTGTCACAAAAGCAGAAAGGTGTTTTGTTGCAGCCTCTGAGGCCTTTGTATAGTATGTCAGATCAAAGCAGCATGGAGATAGGAGATCCTCTTGGAGATCGGTTCTGGCTCAGCCCGAAAAAAGGTAAGTGGTCATACTGTAATATAGTGCTGGAGACTGAGTACAAAGTCAGCAAGTTAATGATTCTCTGCATTGGTTAGCATTAGGCTTATGTCATAAAGAGGTGTGGCTAAGTAAAGAAGACACATTTTATCATATCTTGGAATCTGAGGAGATAAATTGGAAGTTCCCACCTAACTTGTACAGCAACATTTAAACCTTTCTAGCTCCTAAGTGGTATAATACATCCCCTGCATGCTGAGTCTGATCCCTGGCTGCTGTTTAGCCGAGCTGGCATACACCTCTCACCAGAGACAGAGAACAAGAGAGCAGAGAGCTGGTTCAAATTTTCTGTCCCGATCTCACGGCTGGAACTTGTTTACAGCACAAAGCATTTTTGTAATCGCTGGCTCTTTGCAGAATTTACCACCAGAGACTGATTTCAATTACAGTATTGCGTCAGAAAGGCAAGAAACATGCTCTACTTTTAGTGCAGATTTCAGTGTTGGATATGAGATGGAAAACGTGATGAATGTATCTTCTCCATCAGTTGTAGGGGAATAGCACCGTCTGCCACATTACTGCTTCTGCTTTCAGTCTGCTCTCCTTTACCCCGTCATGGGCGGGCTACTGTCCAAATCTGAGAGGCTGCCAGGGACATTGTAAGGTTGGGCACATTAGGAACCCTCCACTAAGATGTGACAAAAAGCTTGTTAGAGTGACAGTAAGTAGGGATGAATGGGACTTGGCAAACTTTTTGGGTGCCCCCTGCTCATTTTTGGTTGGTGAGCAGGGCGAGAGGAGACCTAAACTGTGACTTAATTTCTTTCCACTCTGGAAAAGGAAAAGTCTGTGTGATCTGTGACTGGTGGAGTCTAAGACCCGAGCAACGCCTGTCATTTTTCTTACCTCAGGCACTCATCACTTGATAGATTTTTCCATGTGCATTTACGTGCATGGTGGCGAGACAAAAAGCCAAGACCTGGCCTTTCCTAGTTTTTTTTAAAAACTTGTGACGTCGTTGCAGTTTTTAATGGTGAAGCTTTTTTTAATTTGCTGAAGTTTTCTTTTACTTTGTGTAAGTTACTCGTGCTTTAATTAAAAAAAGGTTGTCTTACTATACAGTTGTTTTTAACAAGCTCTGCATAATGCCAGTGATATTTGTAAGTCAAGGAAAGTTCAGCGCAGTTGCCACAGTAACTTGATTTATTTCTGAATTTTGTCTATATCCTTGCCCCACAGCTCTGTGCAGGAAATCGAGCGATTTTCCTCCTCCAACTTTGCTATCCAAGAACAGTTGATTATTTAGTTTGCAGCAGAGGAGGAATGCCAAAGACACATCTCCCGTTTCATGCTCACCAACCCCTAACACAAAGTGCTTCTTTGTTTGCAGCCATTCTGTGGTTTACCGACTTCTGTGGCTTTGTGTTTGTTGGTTCTGTTTAAAGTATAAGGAGTTTGGGGTTTTTCTTTTAGCCACCCCTCAAACTATATCTGGCCCCTCTAGCTTTGCAAGGGAGTCGCAGTCCTCTTCGAGTCCTCATATCAATTACGCTCAGAGTCGCGCTCAGAGTTACCAGCCACCCTCCACCTCCAGGGGTTTATCCTGCCAGGGTCCAGCTAGTTTCTCTGCCCGTTCAAGCACTAATTGAAACTGTTGTTCAGGCTGACCCATACAGAAACCAGTCAAGGTTGTCGTGAAGGTTATATTAAGACTGCATGTGTCAGCTTCTTACAGTAGTAAAGACACGTTTATATATATATTAAGAGCTTTATCTTTAGGCACAGGAGGGGTTATTATGAGTGTATGCGGGAAAAAAAAAAGAAACTAGATGTGTAACACAATTAACGCATATACCTGCTAATTAGCTCTAACAGACAAAATACTAGAATTTCCTGTTTTCACCAGAACTGGAGCAGAGGCTTCTTAGATGGGCTGTATCGGCACAGCAGGTCACATTGAGCCATCATTTTCACGTTAACTTTAGTTTACAGTGCTGGAAGTTTCCGTTTGACTTGTACAGACCTAAATATAACATTCTCCCAATGACGATGAGTTTTAGCAGGTACATGTTAAACGATCACCATCCTAGTTTAGCAGGGGAACGAGCTAACATTTACCAGTTAGAGCTAAATACAGATTATGTCTGCAATTTATGGGATCGTTGACACAAATTAATAATCAACCTTGTAGTGACATTAAAAAATATTTAATGGAGCAAACATCCCATCATGTAAATCTCTTTAGAGCCCTCAGAAAAACTCACTGTAAAACTGGAGGAAAAGGCAATCCATCAAAAGCATCGAGAGGTTTCTGTGTGCGACAAAATTTGTTTATTTTTAATAAATTACGGTAGAAATCGCCTATGTCAATATCAAACAAATCTGAGTTTTGCTCAAGTTGGATGGCTTCAGCAGGTCATGATTTTTCCTAACAGAAAAATCCAGTGCAAGCAATAAAAATCCTCTCCTAAATCGGATCATACAAATCAGATTTTTGCCTATCTTGGATTAACAACCTGCTCCCACTGTAATGTATCTCCAGTTAAATGTGATCACAAAAGTTGGATGAGTTTAGCGCTAAAGCCCTCTTCCCAAACTCATTCTGATATTTTTAAGAAAAAAATCCCCCAAAAATCCCAAATCATCAAGACTGTGGAAAATAAAGAAAAAGTTGCCGCGAAATCTGGATCTGGAGAATCAAAAAGGTTTCCTATGCCGATGTTGATGTGGTGTTGTCTCTTTGGTTTAAGCAAGTTGCCTCGAATTGACAGAATTTTTTTCTGTCTCATGTGTAAGCCAGATTTTATCTGATAAAATTCCATGGGCCATTTGAATCCGACTACTTTAGAAGGCAGCTAAGCATGTCTGTCTGACAGTCCATGATAAACTAGCTCCCTCCGCAGTGTGAAAGACACTGGGCTAGTATCCTCCTATTTAAGTCCAGAGGTGCCTCAAAAATGAGCAAAATCAACCAGCAATTAATGATGTGTATACAAACAACAGCAAAAACTTGCTTCAGCAGACATGCCATCCTTGCTTTTCTGTAGCTGGATGGCGCCCTGTCCCCTCCTCATTGCCAGTGGCTGTGGGATGTAAAACAGGTGCATCTACACGTACATGCGTGCACGCATACATATAAATGCACGCTCACCTATTCTTTCTTTGTCCTGTTTTGTATTGTAAGTTTTGTTCTCCCCACTTGTCCTTGTCTAAGTTTACTGTTGTGCTATTATAAAAAGATAATTCCGATAAGGCCGAGTTCATAAATTTGTTTACTCTGATTACTTGGAAAGCCTATAAATACACTGGTGACAGCCGTAAACCTCCATATAAAGCTGTTCACAACAACCTCTAATTTTAGCAGATTCCTAGGTCGGGTGTTTGGGCTCTAACGTGCATCAGCTGTGTCAGGGGGCACAGCTGTCTCAGACTATGGAGGCACTTGCTTAACCATACACAGCTAAGAGGCAAGCTCCTCAAATAAAAATAGGCTTACCACCTGGATAAAAATGGGCTCTCGTGCATCGTCGTCACAACTACAAAGGTGCAAGTCATGACTTGGGGTAGACTAAGGATCACACTTTGATTTGTGCTTTTGTAATTTTTACTTTTCACCTGGTAACATCGTCAGCTTGAATGCTTCAGCGCATTCTCGTTAACAGTTTACAGTATTTTAGACTTCTGGTTTTTATAGCCTGTTGTGGACTTTACTCTGAATCGTGATAACGTGATAGTTGTATATACTCAGTTTGCAATGTAGCATTTTACATGAAACAGAATGTGCATTTATTAGGAGGATCAATCAATTTGTTATGTTACGATATTTTTCTTTTGCAGTTTAAACAGTGTTTCGACCTTACTAACTTCATGTAATGAACTTACATCGGGGGTTAAGAAAGGCCTCGCTGACCTTTGCGTTCCCTGGAAGAGCCTTGAGTGGCTTGGATCTGATATGAGAATGAAGGGCACCTGTAAAGCCCTTCACATTGGGCCATGTGCCAGCCACCATCAGCTGGTGGTGACAAATCTATTCTGGGACTGGTGGAGGCAGCAGAAGTAGACTTCTACTGTAACCAAGAAAACTCTTTGGATCCTCTTCTCCAAAGTCCCGTTGCTCTATTTCAGTCAATCACATTGTCCCTTCCATCTGTGGCTGGCCTGTTCTTGCTCTGTCTGTTTGTAGTCTGAATAAGATTAGGTTGCATTAGTTCTGCTGTATATTGCCATGCCATTCTCATCTGGTAGTCTGCTTCCTATCAGGAAAATTGCCAATGCCACATCAAACCTGCAAACAACTATTGCAACCAGCAACGCACTGTGAAAAGCAGCGGCGGCAGCAGCACACCCTGGTGATACAGTATTTCTTTTTAAGCATGCTAGTCTAATATTTGGATGGCTGAAGGAACCGGGCTTCAAGCCAGAATAAGGGTCCCTGTCAGAAGCTTGAAGTTCACTGAACACTTTGTGCATAAACAGTGCATGAAATCACAGTGATATCCAACACAGAGGGCAAGGCACCATACATACTGATACCAATTACCCCTGATGCTTGCATTTTAATATGGAGTGTGTAAGAATTGCTCTATTTAATTAAAAAGCACCAAAGACAGCGTATCAATTAAAAATGAAGTTATGAGAGTAGTTGTTTAGAGAAGTTTAGAGAACAAATTCTTCCTTGTTGTGTTCCTTGTTTATCTGCCCGACCACTTGGGTTCTTCTTTCATTTTTTATTTTTATCAGTCAGTTTCATTAACACTTAGTCTTTTTTATGGGACTGTTTGAATACATGGAAATAGTTTGGCAATGTTTTGGTGAAATAAGCAATATTAGCAATTATATATTATTATATGTTATTTATTTATTTTACTATAATTTATTTATTTTTAATATAACTTATGCCTAGAGGATGGTCAGTGACCCCCTGGCAACCTCCAGTCTCTAGGAAAAATCCCAATTGGTTGTTGCTGGAGGTTGATGACCTTTACTGGGTGAAATTGATTGCAAAGAAATTGCTGCATCCAGAAAATGCACTTTTGATTGCTTTGGGGGTGACTGAAAAGCACTATACCAGAACCAGTCCATTTACCATCTGGTTGCTAGCAGATTGCCACAGTTGCTCATTGTTTGCATGTAAGGTGCTGATTTGTCTGTACACACTCGTCATTTACTCACTGAGCTGTAGTAAAACTTAAAAAAAAAACAAAAAAACACTGCAAACAAACCGGAAACGGAGAATGTTCTCCTTCAGAGTAAAAGTTGCTCCTTACTAGTGCAAGCAACACATTTCAAAAGGTAAACCTTTTACTTTGAAGGAGAGCACACTTTGTTTCCAGTTTGCATCAGAGTTTTCAGTTTGACTACTGCTTGGCAAGTAGTTTGCAAGTGTTTGCAGACATTGGTCTCTTCCATGCAAACTACGGTGACTGCGACCAAATGTGGCTTAAATGCTGAAGTTTGTGGATTCACACATGCACACACACCACCTCTGCTTCCCTGTCAGGCAGACTGCAGCATGCCACTGAGGGAATGTTTGTTTCATAATACACAGGAATGTCTTCCTTGCACAGCGAACCTGAAAATTCCCTTTGTTCCTTAAATAAAAGCTCCTCCCTGCTTTTTCAATCACTGACTATACACCCATTACTAAACTTAACACCATACCTTAACAAGGTATGCGTAAGAGCATACATGCTGTTGGTGGCCCGAGGCGGCACCTCCTAGTCTGAGACGGATGTCAAAACTGACAGCCGCGTAAAACCTGTTTGAAAGGCATTGTTGGTAATTAGTAGGTTATTAAAGGGATTAGTGAGGTTAATAACAAGTCTACCAGTAGTTCTGCAGGGAGGACCGTAATCCATTTAAAATATCAATATTAAATAGTTGACTGTACTATAAGTGCAGGTATATGCTGTATTAAAAAATATCATTTTGAGATTTTGTTTTCACTTTCTTGATTGCTCATCAGAGTTTGATGATGTGCTAACAGCTCATTGGACAATGATGAGATAAAGGTGTCTTTGCAAATAGCGGGCTAATAAACGGTACAGTAGTCCAGCTGCTTGGCCGACAGATTTATGGCCAGCTTCTCCGCTGCAGCCGTGAAAGCGGATATGTGGCTTGCTCAGAACTGGCTTACTTCATTTGACTGTTGCCATGGGGAAAAATGAAAACAGTTTTCTGCCAGTGTTTGTATGTGTAATAGTGCGTGTGGTTTCAAACATCAGGGGGAATGCGTCATTTCATCACTGCCCATTCACCACCACTATAATTTCATAACTAGATCACTGTCTGCAGCGCAGGCAAACCAACATGTGCTCCTCTGCTGTAAGTGACAATTGTCAGGTTTCCTTCCAGTTTGGCTTTCGCCGAACATCGGCCTCGGGGGAACGCTCTCTCTGACACTAAGAGACGAACAGGAGACAGATGTACAGAAGGGAGAAGTGATCTCTGGATAGAAAACTGGCATCATGTTCCTGGGAGTGCTGAAATGGTTAGCTATAATGCACAGTTCTTTATATAGTTGTGCAGGACAGATTCTTCCTTCGTGGCGCAAATATTAACCGTCTGAAGTAGCAGTACAACTTTAGGCTCCTTTACAGCCTGTTGCATCACTTTACTGAGCTGCAAAGGAAACACTGATTAGTCCATGTATCCTTCTTTTCTTGTTGGCTTGGAGATCCCCAAAACAAACACAGATAAGGATAGAATTAAATGTAATTTTAGATTTGCTATTATTATATAGGCACGAGCTATATGTGACAACCAGTAACAGTTTAGTCCGTTCATATCTTATCTATATTTAGTCTGACCAAAATACATTATCATGATTTAGGTATTTTCTCTTTAAATGTCACCAACCTTCACATGATACATTCTAAGACGGTGTCATGCGAGATCTGAAAACCACGCCTTGTGTGTAGAGTAAAAGCTCTTCAGTGATACCTGATCTTGAAACGTGTTAAGCTAGACACCTTGAGCTTTATAACTTACATGGGGTGGATTGGATGGATGCCAGCTGGCTGTTTGTTTTTTTTTTTCTTTCTGATAATGACTCTCTAAAGAGACCAGCGCAGTCACTGATGCAGTGTGCATCGCATGCCAGAGGGTGTGTGTCATCCAGTTATAGTATGTGTTCAGAGGTGAGTATATGAGTACATTATAGGAGCCATTTGCTTTTGGGTGTAGGTGGGACTCTTCACAGAGCTGTTGGACATGTGCTCACTCCATAGGTGTGTTTCTCCATTCATTTGACTTTGCTCGAATTTTATTTTAGTCAGTTTATTGCAGACACTTTTTTCCTTCTAGCTTCCTGCTGTATTTACTCTAGTGAGATTTTTTTTCCATGACAGTTTTTTCCTGAGAGAAAGAGAGAGAAGGTAGGAGGAGCCGGACTGAGAAGTGTGCCTTGCGCTCTCGCTCTCTCTCTCGCTCTCTCTCACACACACTGCCTCTCTTCCATTCTGTCATTGCCATCTCGGCAGAACGGAGACCGCTCATTCCCAGCCACCCTGAATGTAGGGGGGAGACTTATTAAACTTATTAACAGAGGAATATTTATTTTCTTCACTACAACCAAAGGACCGACAGGAGCAAGGAGAAGAGACAGTAAGAACAATTGTTACAAGGATTTCTTCTTTCATTTTTTTCCTTGATGAATTAAGCAACACGTGCCAGCCGGTTTTGGCACTTGATTCGTGAGACGCTCCTCTTCATTTGATGTTGTGCATTTTGGTTTGAACTTGAGAGAGTTTACTGACACAAATCACAATGGTTGCTGGAATGCTGATGCCCCTGCACGACCTAAGGGCCATCTATGAGGTCCTGTTTCGAGATGGTGTCATGGTGGCTAAGAAGGACAAGAGGCCGCAGATCAAACACCCAGAGGTGCAAAGTGTCAGCAACCTGCAAGTAATTCGTGCTATGGGGTCTCTTAAGTCCAGGGGCTATGTGAAGGAAACATTTGCTTGGAGACATTTCTACTGGTACGTGACCAATGATGGCATTGTTTACCTGCGTGACTACCTCCACCTGCCCACCGAGATTGTTCCTGCCTCCCTGCAAAGGATTAGGAAGTCAGCCGCCACTCTGGCCATTGCTCACCGAGCTGCACGGGTCCAATCTGTAGAAGGTCCAACAACTTATGTTCCTAAGCCAGGACGCAGGGGTGAAGCAGAAAATCCAGAGGCTCTGGCAGAACGTCAAGGCTACCGCCATAAGATGATGGGTCCTGGAGAAAGAGAGAATTACTCTGATAGGACCCCTAGGTTCAGAGGTCGTCCACTGACTGCAGAACCAGTCAGAGAAAAAGCCTTATGGGAAGCGGAGGACCGGCCTCAGCATGTTTCCAGGAAGAGCACTGGCTTCAGAAGTGAAACAGCAATGATGGAGGATAGCAGGGTGAAAAGAGTCACTCACCAGGAGCCTGATGTTAACGGTGAGAAGCCAGTAACATCATCACAAAGGAGGAGAGCGTTGGAGGTCGAAAAAGAGAAGCCAACAAGCTCTGCTCCTTCTCAGACAGCAGCTTTGAAATGGGATGCGTCACAGAGCACTCTGATATCCTCCAAAAGCACCCTACCATTAGCTGTGACTGCTGTCACTGCGGCTACAGGTGCTGCAGCATCAAAGATTCCAGCTAAGCCCTCTGCTCCCAAAACAAATGAGGAAATGAAGTTTAAGGAGAGGATTATTGCTGAGGAAAAAGCTCCTATGAAGTCTGCTGAAATGATTCCAAGCCAATCAGCTATCACAGTGCTTCCTGAATTCAATGCCAAAGAAGAGGAAAAGAAAAAGAAAATGAAAAAGATGATTGTGGATCCAGTTAAATCCACAGATGTCAGTGCTACAGCTACAACTGCCAATGATCACGTAAAGCCCCAGCAAGCCACTTCAGAAGGCTCTGCTTTGGTTGCTGATGCTGCCGCTGCTGCCCCTGTCATCACAAAACCTGCTAATAAAGCTGTCAAAGAAGGGAAGCGCAAGATAAAGGAGGAATCAGTTAAACCCACACAGGTGAAGGCTTCAGTTTCAGCTGAATCTAAAATCTTAATTGATACGACAGAAGGTGCAGCTGTCACTCAAGAGACCACTAAACCCAAACCTCACAGCACCGCAAGCAAACCAGAGGGCGCCACTAATGGACTAGAGGTTAAAGAGGAATCTATCCGTGCTAAAGCAACCTTGGAGAATCTCTCAGCCCAGTCTAAAACTGATGAAGTGCCCCTAAAAGTTACTACAATACCCAAATCCTCAACACTTGAAGTTAAATCTACCATTATCACAACAACTCTGGCAGCACCTCTGGCCAAAGCTGAAGACATACAGCCTGTCACGCCAACAGCTACAGAGATGACTGCAGAAGAGAAGAAAACTGATGCAAAGGTGATTCCACTTGTCAAAAAAGAAACCCCCAAAGCTGCCGTGCGTGACACCACCATAAAAGTACGAGAGGAATCTGATTCATCTCAGCCTCCTCAAAATGTTGTCATCACAGAGGTGGTTAAAGAAACCAAACAAGTGCCTGAGGGAGGCTCCAAATCAAAAAGAAAGAAAAAGAAATCCCTAGGTGAGGCCTCTAAGAGTGCCAGTACTGAGGGATCACCTGACGCAAAGATGGAGAAGGAAAAAACCTCTAAACAGAAGTCCCAAGAGGAAGTGGCAGAAAATAACACTGTACCTACAACAGTTATTTCATCGGAGCCTTTAACGGCGTCTACCTGTTTAAAGGGAGCAGAGAAAAATGAGGCTAAATTGCATGCTGACGGGGAGAAAATAGATGTCCCTAAACAAACAAATGCTTTTTCAGAAGAAGCCTCATTGCCATTAGCACAGATTCCTGCAGTGCCTCTAGTGGATGCACAAGTAAAAGACAAGGTTGAGGAAAGCAATGTCAGCAAGCACATACAGGGACCATTATGCCCCAAGGGGGTGTTAAATGTTAAGTTGCCCCATATGGAGCCAGTGAAATCTGAGGAAACGACTGTCACCAAAGTGGAAACAGTGACGGGGCAGAAAATAAGTGGAGTGGAGCTCGTGCAAGTGAGCTCTAAACCCAAAGAGGAAAACCCTGCCCCCCTGTCACAATCTCAGAAACCCACACTTGAGACTAAATCCCTCATAAATACAGAGAAAGCTACAGAGGAGCCTTCAAAGGGAAAGAAAAAAGGAAAAGGTAGAAAGCAGGCTAAAGCCCCAGATTCAGAGACTATAAACATAAAACCTGTCCTTTTGCCTGAAGCAGAATCATTCCCAAAAACTGACATTACACCCCTGCCCAAGGCTACAGTTAAAGACAGCCCTGACACGGCCTCTGGACTGACAGAAACTAATGTTTCTCTAAAGATGACTCTTGAAAGAATGTGCAATGAGGAAATCAGGCAGGCAGCAGCTGTGCTCTCTGAGGCCCCAGCAGACAAAAGGGAGGTGGAGCCAGCTCTGCTCTTTGCAGAAAAAATCAAGCGGGAGGCTCCAAAACCAGAAACATCCTCCAGTGCGAGCAAAGCACCCGCAGCCGGAGAATTAGCGTCAGCAGCACCAGCGGTAACAGCGGAGCCAGCTGCAGCTCAGGCACAGGCCAGCCCACTCTCCGAGCAAGAGGAGCCTCCCAAAGTTGCACAACATTCGGCCGCTCAGGCAGCAGAGTGCAGCACAGAGGAAAGGCTCTCTATTTCCGAGGCCTTAAAGAAGGAGGGAGAGAAGAAGAGGGACTTGGTAGAGGACACACCCTCTGCTACTGCCATACCTGTGACCCATCCTGCCGAGCCTCACCTGCAGGACACCTGTGAGTCCGAAACATCTGACATAGACGAGGCCACCATGAAGAGGAAAATTGTAGTAGTAGAAGAGATAGTTGAGGTGAAACAGGTTATTAGTCCTGAGGCAGCTGGACAGCAGTCACCACCTCCTTCTGTGCAGCCTGAGGCGGAAGACGAGGAACTGGACCTGGATGTTCTGGAAGAAATCGCTGTAGAGCGGGCACTTTTGGCACAGGCAGTGAGTGGCAAGGTGCAAGGAGCCTCACCAGAGGCAGACTGGGACCACTCGCTGGGGGAGCCAGAGGAGAAGACATGGCCTAACTTCATTGAAGGTTTGTTTGAATGCCTGCCAGTTAACCTACTTCTTTCTGTCTTCCAATATCTCAGTGATGCAATCACTCTTGCATCGAGATTCCCACCTTTCTGTGAAGCATGGGAGGGCTGAGGGTACTCGATGACTGCACTTAGATACCATGTACTTACAGGATTTTTTTATTCTCTGAATCACATGACCATTCTGTAATTGTCTATGACTTCCCTTCCAAACTATTATTTGGGGTGGTTTGATTATAGTTTATGGCTTAAAATTATGTTACCAAGCTCAGAATATATTTTGTGATGTGGTGCAGAGGGAGCCTCTTTTTAGAAACAGTGTGAGTGAAACAGTGAGGAGAACTCTGAGATGTGGCTGCAATTGAATTATCTTTGGGTTAAAATAGATATCGTATCTCCTTGCGTTAGTGTCTCTTTGCCACTTTCAGATTCCACGCTGACATTATGACACATGTTCCCTTTTTGCAGCAGCAGCAGCAATAGATACTAACAAAAACAATATGCCTCTAATCTTTCAAGCTTTTACACGCATCAGTAGCAGTTAAAAAACAAATCAAATGCCAAGAAAATTCCCACTTTTTGGGGTGGGGAATTTTGATTTTGTTGCATAAT
>VUQK01019589.1:34958-59121 GCA_015106715.1 Bujurquina vittata
ATATATTTTTTAAAAAAAAAATTCATTTAAAAAGTAGTAATTTTTTTTTTTTTTTTTTTTTTTTTAACAGAACTCTGGGGATTGTAATTTCTGGGAACTGATGGTTTAATTTCTTTAGTAAAATGCTTTCCCTTTTTTGCTTCATAGGATTTCAGTTTTCTTTGCCATGTTCACTGTTTTTAATGGGTAACATGTCTGGACTGTGCACAGGCCAGTGAGGCATGTAGACCGTATTACCGCAAAGACTTGCAGACTTGCATTATTTGACATTAACCTGAAATGGAAGATGTTGTCTGGATGGCAGCATGAGTTGCTCCAAAACCTGTATTGTTAAGCGTTAATGATGCCTTCACAGGTGTCTCAAGTTACCCATGCCATGTGCATTTCTTTTTATTTTTAAGCCTGTCATGTCTGGCAGTTTTCGCATTCAGAATGATCATCTGAATGCACTGGTGTACCATGTGCATTTTTGAACCCTGGCACCATAACTGATGCTGGGTTTTATAGAATAGTAAGCTGGATGGCCACGGAAAGTCTGTAGTTTTCCCCATTTAACTCCATCCATCTCAAAGGAGCTGCAGCCCAGAGAAGACATTTTTCTTTGCAAAGTAGTTTTAACTTGAATTTGTGGATTCAGCCATGATAAGTGTTCACCAATCAGCCAATCACATGTCAGCAACTGAATGAATTTAGAAATGTACACATGGTCGAGACAACCTACTGAAGTTCAAACTTAGTGTGTGAATGGGGAAGAAAGGTGATTTAAGTGACTTTGAATGTAGCATGCTTCTGAGTCTGAATGCATTGGAGTATTTCACAAACTTCTGATCTACTGGAGTTTACAGAGAATGATCTGAAAAACAGAATATATCCAATGAGCAGCAATTTTTTAAGAAAAAATGCCTTGTTGATGCCAGAGGATAATGTCCAGACTGCTTCAACTGCTTTGACGTGAAGGAAACAGTAACTCAAATAACCACTTGTTACCACCAAGGTATGCAACCAGATCTCTGGACACACAACATTGAAGCAGATGGGCTGCAGCAGCAGAAGACCCCACCAGGTGCCACTCCTTCAGCTAAGAACCGGAAACTGAGGGCATAGATTTCATAGCCTCAGCAAAATTGGACAGTAGAAGATCGAAAAAAATGTTTCCCAGTTTGATGAGTCTCAGTTTCCGCTGTCACATTTGGATGGTAGGGCCAGGATTTGGCAGAAACAACATGAAAGCATGGATCCTGCCTTGTCTCAATGGTTCAGGCTGCTGCTGGTGGTGTAATGGCATGGGGGATTTCTTGGCACGCTTTGGATCCTTTAGTACCAATCGAGCATCATTTAAATGTCACAGCACACCTGAGTATTGTTGCTGTCCATGTCCATCTCTTTATGACCCTAGTGACCACTGATGGCTGCTTCCAACAGAATAACCCACTATGTTACAGAGCTCAGATCATATCAAACTGGTTTCGTGAACAAGACAGTGAGGTCACTGTACTCAAATAGCTTCTGCAATCACCTGCTTAATCTAGCAAAGCACCTTTGGGATGTGGTGGAACGAGAGATTCATATCATGGAAGTGAATCCCTCAAATCGGCAGCAACTGTGCGATGCTTTGTCAACACAGATCAAAATCTCTGAGGAATGTTTCCAGCATTTGTTGAATCTTTCCCACATAGAATGAAGGTAGCTCTGAGGGCAGGAGATCAAACCCAGTACCAGCAAGGTGTACCTAATAAGGTGTCCTGTGCGTGTATGTGGTCATAGATAATGAAATCTTTGCAGTTTCTTTACTTCTCAAAGACTCAGGCTCTCTGGGTTGCTCTTTTTATACCCTGTCATGTTACAGAGCTGTTGTGAAATCTAAAAGCACAAACATTTCTTTGGTGTAAGATAAGTTGCTTTTGTAATATTTTATTTAAATAATTGGTTTAAATGATTAGAAGATCATCAAATGTTCTTTCAATTTATATTTCACACGGCGCCACCAACCTTTTCAGATAGTTGATAGGATCGGAAAGCGTGTAATTGTATGTTTTTTCTTTTTGGATGAGAGGTGAAACATATTCAAGAAACTCGAATTCCTGCCCCCCTCCCATCCTTCAGAGACTAACATGGCCTGGATGACTAAGAACCTACACAGACTCACAGTTGTGGAGTGTAACCAGAAGGAAGTTGGGTGTGGTTGTACTCTGGCGCTATC
The DNA here is from genome assembly GCA_015106715.1 of Bujurquina vittata. Classification (NCBI taxonomy): domain Eukaryota; kingdom Metazoa; phylum Chordata; class Actinopteri; order Cichliformes; family Cichlidae; genus Bujurquina; species Bujurquina vittata. Next base: position 37,159 of record VUQK01019589.1, read on the forward strand.
TAGTGGTCAGAATATTTCACTACCCTCTTCCAGTGGAGGACAAAGGCCTTGTGTGAGGAGAGGGTGGTCATAGTCAGTAATGGGAAACCCCTCTGACTCTGTGCCTAAAAACACAACCATGAGTAAGAGTCGGTAATAGTTACCACTGCAGAACATGGTGCTGTGTGTTTGTGGTTGTCGCCATAGAAACGACTCTCAAGTTCCCTTTTTCCCCCTACATTTACAGAAAAGTGTTGAGGGTGAGATGGCAGATGGAAATACCACATGTGATAGATCACAAGGAAAATGATTAACTTACAGTGTGTGACTGAGATCAAGACAGAATAGATGTGACTGGTATTGTGTATGCAGAGACGGCATATTTTTAAATCAGGTCATTAACTTTCAAGTTAATCACATCACTTAAAAATCACTTTAAAAAGTGTCCTGCAAAATGCCAAACACTGCTATTAACAGTTCCTAATGTTTGATTTGCTGATTTTTTTCTTTAGAAGCACCACATAAAAAAATCAGTAAATGTTTTTTTTGATTTACACTTAATTTACCATTTTTTACAGCTTTCAATATAATCAATTCAAACAAAGCCATTCACCCTCCTGTGTTATTTCACTTGCATTTCACTAATTTAGCCAGCACGCTTTCACACGCCCTCATTTACATGTTCATTGTCAGCCAAGCGCTGTGTCCTGCAGAGGGAGACACATGCTGCTTTAAATGTTAGCCGCTATCTGCCCGTCAGGCTACCTAAGTTATTTCTCCATCACCCAAATGCCACATTAGCAACTAACATAACCCCAGATGTGGGGCTTTCCACAGAGACCTCTGACGCTCAGCGCTGAGCTATTTTAAACCTCAGCTGCTGCAACTAATCCAAAGTCTTTTTGAGTCTGAGTTAAACTGGGTTTGCAGTATCATCACTAGAGCTAATTCTGACAACATCTAAAGTCTGCTGTCAGGCTGAAGCTCCACGTTGGTGATAACTGGTACAGCTGCGACTAGCATCCCTATGATTAGAATGGATATTAAAAAACAACAAAAAACCCCTCTTATGCCATCTGGAGTTTTAAAAAGAAATGTATTGTTTGAATATTGAATTTTATCTTAAATACTTAAATGTTTGAGTCATGTACTTGGCACATAGCTTGGATAACACAGCTTTGATCTCTATGAATCAGAACCTTCAGAAGGAAGGCCATGCTGCCGGGGATCCCTCCCTAACAGCATGCCATTGCTGACTTTGTGTGCTAAGCGCATCAGAAATATGACCCAGCATGTGCTGTGATTCGGGTGTGCACTACCTCGCTCTGCCCCATTACTCCTCGTACCCTTCTTTATCGTTACTGAACAACCTGTGCGATAATCCTGGGTGTGTTTAGGCTGCTCCTAGTTTTATCATCATTCCTTTTCAAAAAGGTGTGGCAACCACATATCGCTATAAACACTTTTGCCTGAATTGAGCAAGTGGCCACGGGGTTAAAGGGAACGATGAGAAACATGGGAGAGAAAGGTAGAAAGGCATGTAACCTGACCTAAGGGAGCGAATCCTGTTTCGCAGCTTTTTCATCCTCTGCAAAGACGAGTGCTGCCTCTGTCTAAACCCTTGTATTTTCCCTGCAGTTCAGCACTTAGAAAAACCATAATGACACATTCCTAGAATTCCTTTGTCCTCTAATTTGTTTTGCTCTGTCGCTCCCTAGTGCTTAAATAAAGGTTGTTGTAGTTTTAAGTAGTGGAAGGCTCAACTGTGTCAAGAATATCAGCATCAACTAAAAGCGTATAGATCCAATATGACTGACCTGTTGAATAAAGTTAGAGTTTCAGGGCCACAAACATGAATTCAAAGAACTGCCTAACCCCATCGCATTGGTGGGCCCAATTATTTATAGCAAATACACTGAATCATTTTCGCAATTAGAAGCTAAATTACTGGTGACAAAATAAGAGTCAACAGCCCTGGTAGTGGCTGTTTCTCATTCTGGTATCTCAGCATGAGTCATGATAAACTTGTTTGTATAGTACTTTTTTAACCATAGTTAGAGTTTAATGGAAAAAAACAAAACAAAACAGCAACTAAGAATCATATGAGCCCCTACATTTAGCCACAGTGGTGCTTTTGATCTAAATGTACAGCTAATGGATGTAGTGGCACTACATGCAAGAGCGCTGTGGGAAGGAGACTGTTATCCTTGTCAAGCGCATCATCAATCTTCACCAAATCATTGAGCGAGGGCAAAAAAGCTCCCCATATTTTCACCCCACACTCTCCACTCTTATAAAAAGCCCAACTGTTCCATCTGGTTTAGATGAAACCAGATGAAGGAGCAGTAATAAGCATGTTTAGACGTTAATGATACGTCTCCTTTTTAAGAGGAACGCTCTTATGACTAAGATGTTCCACACTTTCGCCCGTTTCCTTTCGGGTCTCCCGTGCTATAGTGTTTCCAGTGTGGGTCAGAACTCGAGCTAAAGTAGGTGCTGGTATGTGTTCCCCCGCCAGATCGTCACTGAGGTCTGTTACCATCTGCTATTTCCCCTGCACCTCAGATAAACTGGAAAGCCATTTCTTTTTTTATTTATCAGCCCTTTAACAGGCGTTTTTAAAATCAAATCCTTTTGAGGGTTTTTTTTTTTGCAGCACATTCTGCATTTGATAGGATTCCTTTCCTCTTTCAGATTTAATTACCTGCCCACATACCACACCTTAATTCTGCAGCTTGCCTAGACAATGTATTAAACTAGAAAGGTGTGTCTCCAAATTTGCTAGCGTAGCTCAAATGAGTCAGGGCATTGCACACACACAGACACACTCACACTGACACGTTAAGTGCCTTCATGTTCACACAGGCCATGCCGAATACACTGCACTGTGGAAGGGGAAAGAAAAAAGTACTTTTAGATGCCTGATAAAGTGATGTCAGTCATGGGATATATACCCACCCTGAGGCTACAGAGGGGGAGGATTTAGCAGAGGTAAGACACACCCTGGCCTCTAGCTCAGCTGTCAGCACATACTACAGCCACACTATAGGCGACTGTTATGAAAACAGGTTTTAAAACCTTCTGATAAAATGATAATTGTGGGACTTTAGACTCAGAGCTGGAACTGTGATGGAGGGCAACTGCATAGTGAGATTATGTTACTTTTAAAATAAGAACGAATCAAATCTTAATAAGGAATAAGTCTCATTTTGCTGCTTCACTCTAACCTCAGTTAGTATTCTGTTGTATTCTGCAGATTGCTTCCCAAAAACTGCAACAGGGGCTAAAGCAGAGTGGCATTAATGGGAGTTTGCGTAGTGAAAATGCCAAATATAATACATTTATATCTATTATTTGCTTTTCTAAGTAATTGAATAAAGTTTTTTTTTTTCCTGAAGTAACCAAAAAAAGAGGAAAAGGAGAAGAAAGAGGCCAGATTTTTTTTTTTTTTTTGCTTGCTTTTATTTGATTTTTTTGTTCCAAAAATCTCTTAGTTGCCTGGCAAAATCATGTGGTTTATACAGCAGGAAGTGATGCATCTGTTGTTCCTTAATTTGGTTGGATTGAATACTGCAGAGCAAGAAATGTGTAGTTAAGTTGAAGGTGCATTTGGCTGAATAGCCCAAAAAAGAAGAGTTCTGGCTCGGGCGACTCAAACCTTCCCATTCATAAGATAGGAAGGGGGGAAAAATGTTGTTTGAGTGTGAAATACCACGCTTCATCCTCTACATAGAGACTTAAATAAACAAAAGGTTGTATTTTTCCATCACGACTACTCAAAAAAAAAAAAAATACATGCAGAGGCGCATTTAAACCCAGAGTCATAAGCTGTTCTATCTCTCAGTAAATCAGTGATGTTCAGGGTGGGGTTTATGACAGCATTTCCTAAAACGATCTCATCGCCCATCTCATCTCTTTTTGCACCAGTGAGTGACTCCTAATGTGAAAAGAATGAGGAATGCTGGGAATTAGAAGTGATTAACCAGACTGTGTGTGTGTGTGTGTGTGTGTATGACTGAGAAAACTTTTTACCTTCAATAATTTCAATATTCAAATTAATGTAAAACATAAAAAAGTCACGAGCGCCTCTTTTCTTTATGACTCTTTATTGCGTCCTCTGACTCAGCTGGTGTGTGCGTCTGTTCTTGCGCAAGCCGGGTGAATAAGTGATAGTGCATGCAGGTTGCTACAACTCGCCCCTTACCAGCCTCTCCTCCTTCTGCTTCTTCTTCTTTCACATTGCAAGAGGTAGGCGTGTGTTTAGAGCCCCACCCACCCCCACACACACACACAAACCCCACTGGTGTGTAGAGTCCTCTACAGACTAGGGCCACCACTAATACACAGTTGCACATCACACATAAGGACAGGCCCAGACATCATAGCCCACAGGCATCATTCGCGGGAACAGAGTGAGCAGCAGAAAAGAGGAAAAAAGGGAGTGAAAAAAAAAGCGTAGGGAAGAAAGAGGAGGGAGAGCCGAACCCAGTGAAGGAGTGAAGAGGTTAAGACAGGAAAAGAAGAAGAGAGAAATCATAGGTTTGTGAAGCGCTGAGTGGATTGTGGCTGTAGGACTTCTTACTCTGGGACTGTAGTGCTGGAGGGACAGATAAAAGTGAAAGAAAAAAAAGCTGACGTTCCTATCGAGGGGGAAGACCACCGAGGATATTTTATCATTAGGATTATTATTTTGTGAGCTGACAAACGGTGACAATGACCTCTCAGCAGCAGAGGTACAGGAATTTCTCCTCTGACAGCTTTGGCAGAGAGAGGACGCCTTCAGACGATGGCTACTACCAAGGGATGCTGAAGGCCATGGACGGCAGGAAAGGTACCAGTATGGTGGCAGTTAATGGAAACTAGCTTAATCGCAAGTCTTGATCTGTTTGTTTCCACATGTGTGAGGAGCCGCTGGGCGCGAATTCAGTGGTTTTCCAGGAAGGGGGGAGAGGTGTTTTTAATTTCCCAAATTGGCACAGTTCAGGTTGCAGACCTTTTGTTTGCAAGAGCCTGAAAATGATTATGTGAGAGTGATTTTTTTTTCCTAACGTTGCATTCATGGGAGATGATGATCTTTTATTTTGCGGCTGATTGTTTGCTTTTTATTGTAGTCACAGGCATGCATGAGCTGCATATTATTTCCCATCCAGTGACAGCTATTCTGCCTGTCCAGTATTTCCCCCAACAGAGTGGCTTAAAGGAAGATACTCCCCTTTCCTAATGCTTCTGCAGCTTCCCCATTTCACACTGGGCAGCAGAGCCCATTGACAACTTTTCTTGTGTGGCGTGCTTGATGTGTTTTGGGGAGAAGTGAATCACTTTAGCTACAATCTGTTTCCCTTCAGTTGTTGCCAAAATGAATGAGGTGTCACATAATGCATCATGCAGCTTTTTCCTTTTCTCATTCACATTGTTCTGTGTTCCTGTGAAAATGGATAATTTTAGCCTCAGCTGTTTCTACAGAATCAATTCTAGGTAAAAAGCTTTGTTTTGCCACGCACAGGTCCTCATAAAACTTATAACGAACCTTAATTTTTTTTACTCTATTAAAAATTTCAATCACATACAAACACAAAAAGTCACTATATTTAATATTTATTTTCTACAATGTATCAAAATAAAAGTGCTTATTATGCAGGCATTATTATACCAGCGTTACTGAGTATTTAATGTTTCTGTAAATTTAAAATAAAGGTCAAATATTTCCCTTTGAAATGTAGTGAAGTTAAAGCATTAATTAAGCTTCATGTACCATTAATCATACTTGAGCACAGTAGTTACAGTAATTTTTTCCACTCTAATCATGTGCTGTTCTGGACCATAGACCCCACTCCTCATTGAAGCATGTTTTTGTTGGTGACGTGTGGCGATTTGACTTTCACCTTCATTTGAAAAGCACACATGAAAAGTGTTGTAATTTAGTTGAAAACAGTGCAATCAGGATGCAGTCAGTGACGGCTCGAGGTGCGACCCGTTGCATTTCCTGTTTGCGTGAATTTTTGCGTCTTTGACAGGAAGTAGAACCGTGGAGGTCACACAGTTACACAAACTGTCTTCATTAGTCTAAATGAAAAAAAATGAGTATGTTTAAAGGTCTGGTGGTCTTAGTATGTTGTTTCCATGTTCCATAACAGAATTGTCCAGAAGTCATAGTTAACGCGCTCTCTGGAGAGGAACAAAAAAGAAAAAAAAAGAAGAAGTAGCCTCTGGGCACCTGTGTTGTGTTTGCACTTAATCACTGCCCTTTGCTTTTCCTTGCCGGGCGTGTCAGCATATGCAGACAGTTTGGTCACTCCCTTTAAAACTGATAAGATGGCGACTTGGTGGCGTGTCTGTGGAGCATTCTGGCGTAAGCTGAAGGGAAGGTGGGTGAAGCACGTCGGAATATTGAGTAAACCACAACTTTTAGATCATGTGGGGTCACATGAGAGAAAACACCACTGTATCCATAATAAATGTTGCACTTGACACAGCTTTTTATTTTTTAAGCCTGAACTCCACAGCACTAGGAGGGAGTATGAAGGTTTGTTATGTTAGTGGGTGTATCCCATGCCTAGACCTTGTTCTTTCTTGTCGGATAATAGCACTCTAATAGTTATGCCATGTCTTGTGGTTATCACGCCTAAGGATCTTCACACTTTAACGTTTCACCTCTGCAGCCTCGATCCTTTCATTTTTGTTTCCGTCTTAAGAGCGCAGCTGCCAGTGGTGTCATAGAGTGAGACATGACCTTGCAGACCTGCATTTGAGACAACAGAAGTGCATCTGCAGACAGTGAATGAGTTCCCTGACTCAGATGCAGGCTTGAACAGGAGCACAAGAGGCATTTTCCACCCAGTGATAAATTGTATTTGTTCTACACAAATATAACAAGTCTTGAGGATTTCCTCTTTAGCTTGCTGTTAGGAATACACTGTAGAAACACCTTAATCATGCGCCTTTTGTACAGTTTCAATTTTTTTCTTCTCTTACAAATCTGATGTTTAAATGCGTTCGCTCTGTGTTGCAGATGAACGAGACCGAGTCCAGAAAAAGACCTTCACAAAATGGGTGAACAAGCACTTGATAAAGGTAAGGACCTCTTCTGGGTTGTTCTGTGTTGTAATTATTGTATGGCCACACTTTTGTTCACACACGCACACAATCCATACTATGACTAAGGTACGATGGGAGGGGAGAAGTGTGTACGTCACAGAAGAGTGTCAACAAATTTCACTTTTGTTCAGACACGTGTATGAGTGTTTTCTTTCACAGTGACCATAGGTGGATATCAACGAGTAAACTTCTCTCTTTGTGCTCCAAGTGCCAAACTGCAGATGTTTGTACAGTGAGCAACAGGAGGCTGCGTCAAGTGTTGAATAAATATTGCAGCTCATATATTCTGTGGTTATGTCCATGTGCTATGATCATTATATCCACCCATCCATCCATTCATCCATTTTCATGACCGTCCAATTCAGGGTTGCTGGAGCCTGTACCAGCTGTCATAGGGCGAGTGGCAAGGTACACCCTGAACATTTTGTTGCAGAGAAACAGACAACCATTTACACTCATTCACCAAGTAACCAAACACGCATGTTTTTGACTGTGAGGGGAAGCATTGCAGTACTTGCAGAGATCCCACCCAGGCACGGGGAAAACATCCACGCTCCTCACAGAGGAGCCCCTGCTGGCTTGTGGATTTGAATCCAGAACCTTATTGCTGTAGGGAGACAGTGCTAATGATTGCACCAGTGTCCTGGTCAATTAAAACATTATATGTACTTAATATTTTAAATATTTGGCCTTAGTTTGTATTTGTGATGCAAGAATTATGCTGTGTGATAGTTATTGACGCACTACTCCTGTAGGTTAATTTTACATAGCAATATAACAATACAGTATATTTAAATATACAGCTTACTTTTGATTAGTAGTGGATTTTTTTCATTGTTAGCATCTCTGCAGAAATCATTACCAGCACCCGGCCCTCCTGCTTATATAAACATACATTAGCTAGACAGTCCTTGTTTCACACCGTGATGAGGAGGCTCACCAGAAGTCCCATCTGTCATCAGTTGAGAGTATGTGTACGCCATCCGTCAGCACTCCTGCAGTCTCACCTGGCTCATTCTCTATTCTCAAACTATGGCCTGTAGGCTCACGTAAACAGGTCAGAAGGCAAGTTAAGTCAAACGAGCTATACTCCTCACTCTGGAGCTCCTCATTAGGAGTGATAGATTAGCCCCCGCAACACAATAGCCCCCTCCCCAGGTACTAAAAATATTTCTGCTTATGCCACTTTTCTTCCACAAAACTCCCATTGGCAGCGCTACATTTACAGCCATTAAGTGCTTCACTCCAGGGATATTATTTTTTTTTTAATGGAACAAGAGGGGGAAAAAAATGAGCACAAAAAGAGTGTTTTCCTTTCCATGAACGTGCACTGCAAAGGTTTCTGTTGCCACTGCATGAGAACCTAGTTCAGTTACTCCCTCTTGTTTCTCTTAAGTGTCCACTGTGAATATTGGAGCGTGAGTCACAGACATCTGGACTCACTTAGCTTCCTCTGAAGAGGCAAAGTCTGGCCCAGAGCCTGCGGTTGGTTAGGCCAACGGTAGCACATGTGCTGCACAGACCGCTGGGTCCGGGTGGCTGTACCTGCATTCGTGCACGCCTTCAACTGAAAGGCTTGCATTGATGCATGGGGAGTTACATAAGTACTCGCATCAATAGTATTGCTACGGTTGTGCCCACATACTGCAACACTGCATGTTTTTAGGACTTTCATTTGGCTGCTGCAGCAAAAAAGAGCATTATTGCCACCCACAGCCCTCAGCAGAGAACCTCAGTGAAGCAAAAGGCTCGTGTTTGGCAGGGAAAGTGTTAAACTGTGTGTTTGAATGTGCTGGACTGCTCTGCTGAGGTTAGACTGCTGTTAAACTGATTTAATGGCTTAATGGTTGGCTTGACAGGGGCAGACTGGAGGCTGGGTGCAACTGTGAAGAGCTGTAAAGGGCCACTGAGGGTTACACCCTCCCCCATCCTGCTCAGTAAATCTCTTCATCTTGCGTAAGAAAAGAGTGAAACACCAAAGCAGCCATGGAATGAACATCTGTTTTCTAATCGATACCTACAATACAAATTGCTTGTGATGTTGCAATTGTTGCAGATTAAAGTTGCACTGTATGGATGGCTCTCAGATGAAGAATAAAGAAAATTAGAGGAACTCCACAAGGTGACGTAAACCCGGGGCATGTTAAGCATGTTGTTTCCAGACAGCGGATCACACGGACAGTTGGAGGGACCGGTTTACGGAACTGTCGGCCATGTGCAATGACTTTGTCCATGAAAGCGGGTCCTTTCCACTCTTGAGTGTGCAGCTTGCCTAGTAACCTTTCAGCAGCAGTACAAAGTAACCGAGGAGTGGCAACAGATGACTGTGTTAGATTCAGAGTGCAGCGAGCTATTTGTAAATCACAGCATGCATTACTTGACAAAGGAAGATCGGATCATCATTATTTAGTTGTGTAAATGGGTGCTAATCTGACTGAAGAGAGCTTTATGTGTGTTTCAATGAGACGTTTCAAAGGGTGCAGACCTCACATTGTTCTACAGTATAAACTAGAAGGGCTTTTATTGTGCAAACAGTGAACCCTGGTGGTAGCAGTGTTGGTTCCCGTCGCTTAATTTAGCTCCGGGGTGTACTTCTCTTCATCTTCTGTCTGCAGGCAGGGAGGAGCATATCTCCGGCTGGATATTACGGATGGTCGGAAGGTGCTGAAATTCTTGCCAAGATGAATCAGTCACTGTTGTAACTTGCAAGGGAAAATTTGCCTTCATTCCATTTTAGGGCTGAGGCCTCTTGTTTCCCACATGGAAAACACACACCCAGTGGACCACTATATTTACAGGCTGGGAAAAAAAAGTGGATTAATAATTGTGTTTTTCATCAGTCTATCATCATGTTTATCATTAAACTCTCTAAAGTCCCACTATCATATCATTTCATTTCATTTCTCTTCTCATGCTTTCTCGTTCTCTTGTTTCCATTCTTAACTCTACTTCATCCGTCTCTTCTCCATCGCCAGCATTGGAAGGTAGAGGTAGGTGCTGGCAGTAAATGTGTAAATGTATGTCAGCATCCTACTGCATGGAGGCTGCTCCACCCCTCCTGTTTTATTTATTTATTTATTTTTTTACTGTCCAGGCTTGAGCTCCCTGGCACCATCATATCTTTACCTCATCACTTTTGCTTTCCCTCACTTGCTTTGTTATTGTCTGGTTGCAACTGCACCATGCATCTCTTAGATAAACAACACATACAGTTAGCTGAAATCCAAAAGATTTAATCGTTTTTTTTTTAACCCTTAATGATCTGCCTTGTTGTTTAGAGTCCTGTCCATAGTGTGTCAGGCTGACAGCTGCCTGCAGTCAGGATTGGCTGCTCGTGGCTATGCTTTCCTGACCTGTGCAGAATTGTGCTAATTTAGAGAAAGCTCAGAGTGCTAGAAAAATTGCAGTACATGACACTGAAAATGTTTTAAACCAAACTTTTAGCCATTAACTTTTTGCAGTAATATTGCAAAATGTACCACATTTGAATCTGCAAATCTCAAGTGGAATAGGTTATTCCAAGTGACTATGTCTTGAATCCTTTTGACTTATTCTCTGCTTTCCTTTCTTTTCTTTTTTTTTTTTACTGTGACAGGCACAGCGTCATGTGACAGACCTTTATGAAGACCTTCGAGATGGACATAACCTGATCTCACTGTTGGAGGTCCTGTCTGGGGAAACACTGGTGAGTACGGTCCTCGCGCTCAGAGTTTTGTCAAATATGCTTTAACAGTTTTTTATAATCCAAGCCCAAACCTAATCCTGACTGACTGTACAAGGATCAGTTTAATTAGTTTGAACTGGAATGCCATCCCTGTGGCAACAAATGTTAAAATAATCCAGCCAAGTTGTCAGTCAAGGGCTTCACCTGAGCTGAGCTGTGCTAAACAGAGACCTCTTATTGACTCATGCACCTTTTAAATCTGCAGCCTCCTCCTTTCTATATCACTAGCCATGTTTTTTTTTTCTCTGTTTCTTACTTTGCACTTCGTAATGCTTACTTACTTCATATCCTGGGATTCAAATCTATACGAAAGCTTTCCTGCTGCTGCCCATCATCAGCTTCAGCTCTGCTCATCGTCGGAATGCCTCCATAGCTGTAACACATTGCCACCACTTTTGGACTGTGTGTGTGTGTGTGTGTGTGTGTGTGTGAACTGTGCTCCTATCTGATCGACGGTTCTTCTTTTCTACTCTTCCTTCTCCCGTTTGCCTTCCTCTAACCTTCCGCTGTGTGTGCTGATCTTTGCCGTCTGGCCTTCGCCTCCTCTCCTTTGCACTGCTCTTGCTGGGGCTAGCCGAGGGAGAGAGACATGGCCAGGAGCGTTCGGTTGGTGAGTGGGTTTGCAGCACTTCCTCGGTTATTTGGCTGTGCATGGTATCCACAGACATGAAGCCATGATTTTACATTTCTTTTGCTGGCCCCTCCTTTTTTTTCTGTTTCTTTTGCTGACAGGCTTGCTTTAATCATGTAGCTGCTGTGAACATATACAAGAAACGTTCAGTTTGGATTCTGTTTCTTTGGAGAATTTTTCGTCCTCTGCTATTTTAGTTGAAATTGTACATAGTTTTTTGATTTAGATTTCGTCTTTTTGTTAAACAGTTTTTACCTTTAATTTTCATTTTTGCATCATTCATTTCTTTATTTTCATTGGTTGCTATCCTCAATCCCTTCTATCGGTAGTACTGAGTGTCTGTAATATAACTAAATACCTCTTAATCCTTTCTTCATCCTCTTCAGCCTAGAGAGAAAGGCCGCATGCGATTCCACAAACTTCAGAATGTACAGATAGCACTGGACTTCCTCAGACACCGGCAGGTATGCTACATATAATGATACGTTGAACCCTTAAAAACCCGACCACAAATATGAATCATTAGAAGATGACTGATTATATCTGCTGTAATCATGTGAGTAATATGAATGTTTTGCTTTCTCAGGTCAAGCTGGTTAACATCAGAAATGATGACATAGCTGATGGGAACCCCAAGTTGACCCTGGGGTTAATATGGACCATCATCCTCCATTTCCAGGTGTCCTTTTCAGTCAGTGTTATGTTTCATTATATTATTGCTGTCTGCCTGTCTCTGGGATTTGAACCTCTCGGCTGCGGCTTCCCATCTCCTTGGAGCCAATCAGAGTGGACTCTGCTCTTCAAAACATCTCTCAAAAGGACATTTTTAAAATCAATTCTTCTCTTTATAATCACATACCTAGAAGTATTCTATTATAAAACATAAACACTCTTTAGTGTTCTGCAGATAATATGAACTGTTTGATCAGGGTGTGTTAGTGTGAGTCACTCTCCCACTGACTCCCAAGGGGAGGGTGTGTCAGGTTGGAGTGTACAGCTTTGATGGCATCCTACACTCCCAATCACATACTCTCCAGGCCTTTTTCTGCCTTTCCTGTGTATGCCAAAAGCTGCCAGTCAGAAATCCCTGGGCAACAGCCTAATAGTCATGGCCGCACCCTCACCCATATAAAAGTGGCTGAGGTTTTGATTGCAGAAAGCTGAAGCTAAACAGAGGGGGAATAAAAGGTGAAAGTAGTATGGTTTGATTATGCCATTCTGGTAATGATAATATTGTGCCCTCTGGATACACACTGTGTTCCCAGAGTCATTATACTTTTATACAATAGAGGAAAAACAGACAGCAGGGCTGTGGTTGCTGATGAGTCATAAAGACTCCAGACTAAGAGGGGAGAGTAAAACTTCTTCACACAAATCTGATCTGATTATCCTAAATGAATTTAATCACAAAGGAATGAAGATTGTGTACGCTTGGAAGAAAAAAGTCTTTGGAGGATAATTTTAATTGCAGATGTAATTGCCAGTCTTGGGATGAGCGTTAGCAAGAAAGCAATGATGCATACGGGCTTTACACTTTTTCACTGAATTGATTATTTAAAGTATTATTACAGAACGGAGTTATGAGAAGAGAAGCATCTGAGAGCGGCATGCTCATTTACGCTCCATTTACCCTTAGTCAAAATCAAACATTATCTGGATGCCACAGCTCCACTCGAGTTTTCCAACACTACACCAGGCAAATCTAATCTACATCCTGTGAAACACACACATTCTTAATTCCAGAACTGATTTAAGGTGAAGTGACTGAGGTGTAAGGCTGATGTTCACACTATGGTGTTGAGTAATTCTGTTTAAAATGGACCTATTGTGATTATTTTCAGTGGATTTGACTAAAGTTTCTTTTAAGCAGCCTTTCCTCTAATTGGCTGCCTCTCAAAATAAAGAAAGACACAATAGGTCCACTTTAAACTGCGTCTTTTGGGTTTTCACTAATGATGAATTTCTTCCACATTACTCGCATTATCCAGAAATGCTCTGTCTTCCATGAGTTAACATCTTTTGGTGTAAAATTGTCTCAGATCTCAGATATTCAGGTCAACGGCCAGTCAGAAGACATGACGGCCAAGGAGAAGCTGCTGCTCTGGTCCCAGAGGATGACAGAGGGCTACCAGGGCATCCGCTGCGACAACTTCACCACCAGCTGGAGGGACGGCAAACTCTTCAATGCTGTCATACACAAGCACTAGTGAGTGTGCTCAGTTTTTTATTGGAAAATAATCCCAAAGTCAATGCCAACAAATATGATGATGTTACACAGTACAGATTAAAAAGCCTGCAGCAGGTCCCTGTATTGACAGGTGCTCATCGAGCACTTTCCTATGGCATAGCTTGTCATAACACAACCATCTGTAAGTTTTGTTCAACGTGGAGCGTACTGGAGCGGGAGCGAGACCTTGGAATGCTTTCAGATGTCAAATTACACTTCATAGTTCCAGTTTAAGCCTCCTCTGTAATTAAATTCTACCCTCAGTATTCACAAGAGAGAGCTTCTCTTTTTTTTGAGACATGATAAGCGTGATGTGGCTGTTTAAGGGTATTATGGCTGATTTATTTTAACTGAGAGACAATAAGCCACATCATATAGCTCCATCTATACAAAGCCTCAATATACTGCATACAGTACATCTGCAAGTTGATTTGCTACGTATGCACTCAAGTTTACAATTACACTGTTGTTGCCATGATCCGCTGTTAAAATGCATCTTATAGAGCCTTTTCTGGGTACTGCACCTGATGGCACACATGCTCATGCTGCTTCAATAAAATGTGTCTCCATGAAGATTCAAAGCCTTTAGGCTTAGAATACCACTGGTAGGTGTTGGCTCTGAGTAATTCTGTACCTACTTTGATAATTCCCGTATTAAGTACAGGTAGCTTGTTAAATTGTTGGGAACCTTGCTTTGAAAAGCTAAATCTGAAACTCTTTTTGTTGAACCCTAAATATGCTACATCCCACGAAGCTGTTGTGGGTCTCCATAGTAGAATTAGAGGTGCTTTGTGTGTTATCCTGGGAAATGAATGTGCGTGCATTTCTCAGGAAATCTGTGAATGAAGTGAACTGTTTTGTTGGTTCTATGATATTCATGCAAAGTCCAGAGTACAAACGGGAGAAAAGCTGCATTGCATAAGAGAAAGATGCATTTCTTTAGAGCCATTATTATTTGAAAGAAAAAAACGGTGCTTGCAGGGACAGGTTTTCTTAAACTTCAGCTTGTACCTGTACTGTTTTGGTTTTTTTCCCACTTTTTTTTCCTTTTGTAGGTGGCTGCTGAGGCCGGCTTATTGCTGCCTTTCATGAAGGTCAGGGGAGTGGTGTGTGGGCGTAACTGTAGCACTCTGTGTCTGCTGCATGAAAAGTGTAATGTTACTTGGTGCTGAGGCATAAGTCAGGGTAATCTAGTGTAGAACCTGGCACACTCAAGATTGTTCAGGTTTTGTGTACATGTGTGCTGTTTTCTAACGTGGATTTGCAAAGCCACGGCTGAACTTACGTTTCAAGCTGAAAAACTTGGTCAAGGAGCCGGGATCACTGTAGAAGGATTAAGCAGTTTCTCGGAAGATGATGGACACCTGAGACAAAGACAGAATGGATTTACATGCGGTGGGCAAGCCTTAAAAAAGATTTCCTCAAATTAATGCCCGTCAGCTACAATCAGTACAGCTTTCAAACCTGCGTATAGGTATTAAAATGCTCGGTGTAAGAAGAAAGTCTAAAAAGAAGAAGGGAAGCCTGGGCTTCATCGGTAGCTCGTCAGGCAATTTCAGCGATGTGGACAAGAGGGTGGTCATGTTGTGTGAGGATATCCCATCAGAGGGCTCTTCCTGGGACTCGGGGCGGGGTTCTCATAGCTCAGGGGCCCGCTCAAGCAGCGAAGAACTGGGCCAAGGATGGAGGTCCCGAAGCTTTCGGGGAAGAGAGGATCAGAGCATGAGCAGCCCACCCAGACCAACAAAACAATACTGTGTTCGAGAAATCCGTCACGTGGAGTCTTCTCCTGTGCACGGACACAACGGAGGCCGTACCACTCTGACCTTGAGAGATATGTATGAACCTGTGCATACTGTATTTACTTACTTGAATTTGTGGATTTGGAAATGTTTTTAAAACTGATATTACGATTGAAAGCTTTGTAACGGTGAGGTGTGCGTGCACGATAGATAAGGCGAGGCGTGCCCCCATCCTGCTCTGCACTCTGGAGATTTGAACTTTTGCCTCTTCTGGGAGTCAAGCTGCGGCTCGTTGCCAGCCTAGCTCATGTCAGCTTTGACTGTGTGAGCTGCTCTGTAAATTACATTCCACCTATAGATGCTCTGACATCTGCCAGAAAGCGTCAAACAGCCAGAGGAGAAAAAGGCAGGTGCACATGAACATTTTTGACTGGGCCTGTGGGTAATCAGTTGCATTTTTGTGTTCCACAGTCCCCGACTCGTCGACATGGGCAAAGTGTATAGACAGACCAACCAGGAGAACCTAGAACAAGCCTTCAATGTGGCTGAGAGAGATTTGGGTGTGACACGCCTACTGGACCCTGAAGGTAAAAGTGGTCAAAAATCAGTTTAAACAGACACAGAAAATCTGACTGAAATATTTGTGCTCCTTACCGACTGCTGGCAACAATGACACGTAACATCAATTTTCCATATCCTTTCAGATGTTGATGTCCCACACCCGGATGAGAAATCCATCATCACTTACGTGTCATCCTTGTATGATGCCATGCCCCGCACTGATGCACACGATGGCATGCGAACCAGTGTAAGCAGAACGTGGAGAAACTGATCTGATTTAATCAGAACTGAAGGAGCTTGTGACTGTGCCTAAAATTAGCTTTTGTTTTTTTCCTATGCTGTGAATGGGTCAAAGACAAATTGAAGTCTTGTGAAAGTGTCACAGAAAATGAATAAGCTGTGGTGTTTACAGCTATCAAGCCGGAGAGGGGCTGAGTATTTATTGTGTGTTTATGGACAAACATGTTGGTTCCACAAACGTACAAACCCCTTTACTTTATTCAGAGTCCTAATTTTAACACATCTGAGAGCTTATTTTTTATTCCTATTAATCTGCTGTGGAATGACCACATGTACATGTAAAAAAACATGCTTGTCTCTGTCTCCACCATTATCTCACTTCTCCCACTTTCCCCCTTCAGTCCCCGCTTTAACAACTCTCTGCTTCGTTGTCTACTCGTATAAGACCTGGATTGTTGCTACCTAATTGAGTTTAGGGTGGTGTGTGTGAGCGAACTAAAATGGAGATGCAGGAGAAGAAGAGCCCTCCTGTTTCTTGTTTGTTGAACTATCTTTTTTTTTGCTGTGCTGGCTGCAGGAGCTGGAGCTGCGCTGGCAGGAGTACTACGAGCTGGTGACTATTCTGCTCCAGTGGATCCGCCACCATGTCACCATCTTCGAAGAGAGGAAGTTTCCTGCCAGCTACGAGGACATAGAGGTGAGCTGATATGCTAACGATGAGCGGTTATTATGTCTCCGGGCATTTTTGTTAGAAGCCTGTTTGCATTTCAGCAACATTAAAATACACACAAAAAAGTTCTCATCTTGTTCTTAAAAAACAATTAAGACACAGGGCCTGTGTTAGAAATTAGGTTATTTTTGCAGCCATCCATTACTGGATCAAAGAACATGCTTACATAATATCGGGCTGTGGGCAGATTGTCAAATGCAGTATATTCACAAGCATTGTTGTACTGAAGGTGGGGCAGTGCTGGAGCTGAGAAAAGACAGCCACAAGGCAGCTAATACTTGGGTTAATCCTCAGGAGGATCACCACTCCCTGTCAGTACTCCCTTTACAAAAGCATAGCGTGACTTTAGGACTTTTCTACATTTCTTTGATGATAAATCATTAGTAGAAAATGTTTCTTAAAACTAGAAACGTGGGTGTGTGTGTTTTCGTTTTTTTTTAAAACACTAAACCAAATTAATTTCAGCACATTGGAGCAGTAAAATTAAGTGTCTTTTTATTGGGCTAATTCAATTTACACTGGTCATGGGGGTGGGTGAATAATGTTTTCAGAGGATGTATCACCCCACTGTATGCTGGTCAAAAAGGATGTATTACTGTAATATACTCATTTTTCATAGAGTGCTCTGAATATTGCATAATTGGGATTTCACACAGAAAAAAATCAAAGTTCCTGACAATGCAGATTTGGGGGGGAAAAGACATTAGGAACTTGCAGATGTTTTATGGGGAAACTATAATTATTTGAATGAATTAAGCAAAATCAAATTCAACAATAAAAAAAAATTCCTTTGTGATTTTTTTTTCCCTTTTAGCTTCTTTGGCGCCAGTTCTTGAAGTTCAAAGAGACGGAGCTGCCAGTGAAAGAGGGCGACAAGAGCCGCTCCAAACACATCTACCAGTCCTTTGAGGCAAGCTATCTTTGTATCATTTTATTTAATATGCTGCATTTGACTCTCTTCTTTCAGTAATGTTATACCAGTGCATAACAATGAAATGCTTTCTACTTCCACATACAGAGTGCTGTGCAAGCTGGTCAGGTCAAGGTCCCCCCAGGCTACCATCCCATCGATATAGAGAAAGAATGGGGTCGACTCCACGTGGCCATCCTTGAAAGAGAACGGCTCCTCAGAATCGAGTTTGAGAGGTTGGGATTTGTAAAATATACAATTATTGTGATCAAGATGGATGATAATTTTCAGCCTTGCAAAGAACAATGCACAAATATACCAAGTTATAAATAAAACATTTCTGTGAAGCGTGGAAACAATGAATTTAGCTCTGTATGGTATCGCTGCTACGGTTAAACCCTGGTAGTGGGCCTGACCGCTCACATAGCCTGAGCTAGCATCATGATCTTTTCAAGTGGGACAGAAATAAAACCATAGACTAGTAAAGAGAATCTTAAGAAACAAACATGATGTATCTAATTTCATCAAAGACTTTTCATGACAATTGACAAATGGCAGCGAGCGTCTTTAACTTTATTGAATTAAGCAGTTATGCTCACGATGGAGTGGCAAAATAATATTATCTTTTACACTTCATTATCTATTAAAATGTGAACAGTTAAATAACTACACTTATTTTACCCTCTCAGGTTCATATTTACCCAATTTATTTGGCACATTTTGCCTCCAATGCTTGAAAGTAGCCAAAACAAAGAGCATTTTTCTGGTTTTGTGGGTCGGTCTGTAATGAGATAAAAGAGTTGTGTTGCCCATAACTTGACGCACATAAAGACATAATTAGGTAAGAGAAAACTGTGCACTTTTATGTCACACATGGGACAAAATGGGATGGTTTCATGTCACAAGACAGACCCGTCATGTTGCAGTCTCGCAGCCTTGTTTATGTCATTTTCTGGGATGTGGAATGACTGAATGGACAGACTGGACTTCTTTGTCCCCCTATGAGCACGCACGTGGCAGAGTAAAGGGCGTGTGAGAACCAACTTTTTCATAGCTTGAGTTAAACTCTGTTGAGAAGAAATGCAATATGGCTTTTGTGACTGACCCTCACAAACTGGAATATCTGCTGCGACGCAGGGTCCCGTAAGTGTTGCGAAGCTTTTGTTGAAAGCTTTGGTTTGTGTTGCGTGATAGGTGTTTAGTTATCAAATAGTAAGGGAGGACAATTTATCTTTGTTCCCTTGATTTAATTTGATTGTATTGATGTTGTCCAGACTTGAGAGGCTACAGAGGATTTATGTGAAAGTCCAGAAGGACTCGGGAATGTGTGACGATCAGCTCACCCACCTGGAGACCCTGCTGCAGACGGTGAGTCCTCAGCAGTTTGTTTTCACAATCTGACAGAAACAACTGAGTGATTTTAGTGTACAAAAGTAAAGAAAGGTGACAGAAATGTGTTCATCCTAATGTGTGTGACCAGCTTAAAAAAGAAGGCAAAGATTTATCGTTTTTTTCCTCCAGGACATTCGTCTGCTGAACGCAGGGAAACAAGCTCAGCACACAGCAGAAGTGAAGAGGGAGCTGGACAACGCAGACAACATGATTCGCCTGCTCTTCAATGATGTGCAGGTACTCAAGGAGGGACGCCACCCTCAGGCTGAACAGATGTACCGCAGGTGGGTGCTGTATGGATGCTGAATTCAACTGAACTATCACAATAGGATGCTGAAAAGCAAGGGCACTGTCAGCTAACACCTTTTTGTGTGTGCGTGCATGTGTGATTGATTTCTTTTTTCTGTTGACAGAGTTTACCGCCTCCATGAGCGCCTGGTGAACTTGCAAAGTGATTACAACCTTCGTCTGAAGTCTACCTTCACTTCCGCCCAGATGCCAGTGACCAAGAGTGTCCAGCAGACCACCATCAAGGCGCGGCCAGAGTTGGATGACGTGACCCTGCGTTATGTCCAAGACCTTTTGGCCTGGGTGGAGGAGAACCAGCGTCGCATTGATAACGCTGAGTGGGGATCTGATCTGCCCTCTGTGGAGTCCCAGCTGGGCAGCCACAGAGGTTTGCATCAGACCGTGGAGGACTTCAAATCCAAAATTGAACGGGCCAAGGCTGATGAGGTAGTGATCCCATCTAAACTTTGAAAAGTCCGCACAAACATTTTATAGAAATGACCTAATTTAAGTAGATAAATGGTTCCCTGTTGCTTAATAGTGTTTTGCATTTTTCATAAACAACAGAGCCAATTATCTCCTGTCAGCAAGGGCACATACAGAGAATACCTGGGAAAACTGGACCTTCAGTATGGCAAACTACTGGTAAGTATTTGTAAATAATCATATTTCAGATTTTATGTATTCTACAAAATATGGATATGGATATTTTGATGCACATTTCTTAATCAGCTGTATTATTTACTTTTTTTTTTTCTCAGAACTCTTCCAAGTCCCGCCTTAGGAATTTGGATTCACTACATGCCTTCGTCAGTGCTGCCACTAAAGAACTGATGTGGTTAAATGACAAAGAAGAGGAAGAAGTCAACTTTGACTGGAGTGACAGGAACACTAACATGACAGCTAAGAAAGACAATTACTCGGTGTGTTTAGGAAGTAGAACCGAAAATTTCACACACAAAAAAGAAAAAAACCCTCCTAATTCAGCCGTGTAGATTCACTGACAGATGTTCAGTAAATAAGCTGATCATTAACTGCATCCTTTCAATTCTTCAGGGTCTCATGCGAGAGCTGGAGCTGAGGGAGAAGAAGGTCAATGACATCCAGGCCATGGGAGACCAACTTGTCAGGGATGGACATCCTGGCAAGAAGACAGTTGAGGTAATTTCAGCAGTAAATCCAGCTAAACAGTGAGCCATCTGCATGCAGAATATAAACCTAAATGCTCCCAAGCTATCAGTCATCATGGCTTATTGATCTCTACCAGGCCTTCACAGCTGCCCTGCAGACTCAGTGGAGCTGGATCCTCCAGCTGTGCTGCTGTATAGAGGCTCATCTCAAAGAAAACACAGCCTACTACCAGGTATGGAAGCGGGACATTAATGAATTTATATATCAGTGATAATCATCCTCTCGTATTCATAGATTCAAAAAAAAATATTCTGTGCCTCATGCGATCTCCTCCTGTGTAGTTCTTTGCTGACGTCAAAGAGGCTCAAGACCAGATGAAGAAAATGCAAGAGAACATGAAAAAGAAATACAGCTGTGATCGCTCTACAACAGCCACACGCCTGGAGGATCTGTTGCAGGATGCTGTGGTGCGTTCATGTTCACACACATCGTACCCACACATACAGCATTCTAAAAAAAAAAAAGACTATCAAGGGGGCTATTTTCTTTTTTTTTACTATAATATAGTTCACATTTCTTTTCAACAGGAGGAGAAAGAACAGCTGAATGAATTCAAGACTCTGGTGACCGGCCTGAACAAGAGATCCAGGTCCATCATCCAGCTGAAACCACGAAACCCCACCACACCCATCAAAGGCAAACTGCCCGTTCAGGCTGTCTGTGACTTCAAACAGCAGGAGGTTAGCTTAATCACACCTGTAGAGATCCATAATCACTCACCAGTGTGATCATAATTGTGACAGATCCCAAGTATGCCTTCTTTAATATGTTCATTGTCCTAATATGTTCTTTTTCAGATCACTGTCCATAAAGGAGACGAGTGTGCGCTCCTCAACAACTCTCAGCCCTTCAAGTGGAACGTCCTGAACCGTTCTGGACACGAGGCCATGGTGCCGTCTGTCTGCTTCATTGTGCCTCCGGTCAACAAGGAGGCTGTGGACAGTGTGTCCAGGTGAGAATACAAAACCAGTCCCCTGTGTGACAGCGATAGAGTTCTGCATCTTGCCTGTAATTAATCAACTCTCTGAAATCTAATGCTTAATAATGTCAGCGGTTCCATTTGTTTGTTTCTTAATTCTCCCATAATGTGCATTTTTTTTTCCTGCTGCAGTTTGGATGCAGGTCATCAGCAGATGGTCTCCATGTGGCAGATGCTCCATATAGATATGAAGAGTCTGCTGTCATGGCAATACTTGATGAGAGACTACACACAGATACGCTCCTGGAACATCACCACAGTTAGTATTAATAAC
>VUQK01019589.1:59141-89240 GCA_015106715.1 Bujurquina vittata
AAAACAAACCCCCCCCCCCCCCCCCTCCGACATTAAAAAATAAAAAATAAATGAAAATAAAAACCAAGGATCTCTCCCCTGAAATGTGCAGAGCTGACAAACCAGAGGACTTTATTGTGTTTAATTGCATGTTTGGAAATATAGATTTTATTACCACAAGTTAACGGCTGTCACTGGAAAGTGTGTACCAAGCTTAGCTTAATCAACAAAAGGGGCATTGTTTGTGCTTTAACAATAATGTAGCAGAATCAGTCCCATCTCCTAATTTCTCCTCTTTAACGCCACTGTGTGCAGTTAAAGACCATGAAGCCAGAAGAGTACCGGCTGATCATGAGGAATCTGGAGCTTCACTACCAGGACTTCATGCGTGACAGCCAGGACTCGCAGCTCTTTGGCCCCGATGACCGCATGCAGATCGAGGGCGAATACACCAAGTCCACCCAGCATTTCGACAACCTGCTTCGCTCCATGGAGAAAGGTGAGATCTGATCTCCGAACAGCAAACTAGCTTTAATGATTCTCAGTTTTCCCAAAGTTAACGTGCAGTAAGTGTACAGCAGCTGTACAGTATGTAACTGTCAATTCACTTTTCAGGATTAATGGTTGCTAGGCTCAAAGGTGAGTGACTTAAAGCAAGCCAAAGCTACAGCTCACCTAACTAATAGGTGTACACGCCTTCGAGCCTTTGATGGAATGATGTAAACACACCGGTTGTGTTTAGTTGTGTGTGACTGCACGTCGCTTTGGTTCCTGAGAAGCATTTTTTTTTGCGGCACCTCTGCACCAATAGAACATGTGCTCTGATTTTAGGTACTTGTATAGAAAATGTAGTGTATGCCATAGATGTAGCTGGAGCCACGTGTGTTTTAGACATTATATAAATGAAGAACGGCATGGAAGGTGTGACAGTTCATAGAAAGCATTCAAATGTATCATTGGGCAGTGTTAATTGTTCATAAACATGACATCTTAGCATGTGTCATGCTGTAATATGCCAAATCTTTATTTTTTCTTTCTATTCTTGCTGTTCTGAACTAACGCAAACATCGTCACACAGGCCAGCAGAACGAGACTCTGTGTAAGAATTACATCTCTGAGCTGAAGGACCTGCGTCTGCGTATAGAGGACTGCGAGGCTCGGACTGTGGCTCGCATTCGCAAACCCGTGGAAAAAGAGCCCCTCAAAGAGTGCATTCAGAAGACCACGGAGCAGAAGGTACCCGACTAAAATTTAAATGTGTTTTCTGCAGAAAATTAAAAAAAAAGAGCTATGCTGTGGTTAAAAAATAACAAATAAAAAACCTGACCTGTGATGAGAAACAAAAGTAGCTAACTGAACCAGAATCCATGCAGCTGGGTGGAGGGATGCATGAATGAGCTGCAATCCTTCAAGTGTGGAAATATAGCAGAGAATTGCAGTTGCTTTAAGCTCTTAAAAGCTTATATGCACTTCAGTGAGAGCTGGCACACATCCAAGTACTGTACAGTTCTGCTAGTAAGTGAAGTTCACCTTTAGGGCTTTCAGCAAAAAACAAAACAAAAAAATGTTTGGTTAAAATGAGCCATAAAGCCGTTAACGATAGCAGAAAACCTAGAAGGGAAACTTCTCCCTTGTGCCACTGGTACCTCCAAGACTTAAAACTTGATCAGTGCCTTTGGCTAATTCCGATCAAAGAGAGCTCCAGCTTACAGTAGGTTAATTTACATTTCAAATGTTCTTTTTCTTTTACAGTCTGCTCTGCATAAAAGGCTGGCTTGGATTTGTTTGGGGTTTTTTTGTTCTTCACACTTGTCTTCTCTGTTGTATAGAAAGACCAGGGAGAGCTTGACGGCCTTAAGAAGGACCTTGATAAGGTCTCTGTTAAGACACAGGAAGTGTTGGCCTCCCCTCAGCCTTCTGCCTCAGCTCCTGTGCTGCGGTCAGAGCTTGACCTCACTGTACAGAAGATGGATCATGCCCACATGCTCTCCTCTGTTTATCTTGAGAAGTAAGTCCCTAACAACTAATTGCAAAGAGAAGATGCACTCCTTGCTAATGCGCTTAGTTTCTTAATTAATCTATTGCGCCTTGTCTCAGGCTAAAGACTGTGGAAATGGTCATCCGCAACACACAAGGTGCCGAGGGAGTTCTCAAGCAGTATGAGGAATGCTTGCGTGAAGTTCACACTGTGCCAAGTGACATCAAGGAAGTGGAGGCTTACAGAGCAAAGCTTAAGGTAAACAATGTTTTTACTGATATTTTACATAGTAGGTTAGCTTTCTTTTGATGGATTTTCTCATTGTTTACTGGTGCTTTTTGTATGAAACTTGCAGAAAATGCGCACTGAAGCTGAAGGCGAACAGCCAGTGTTTGATTCCCTGGAAGAAGAGATGAAGAAAGCCTCTACTGCGAGCGACAAAATGGCTCGCGTGCACAGCGAGCGCGACATTGAGCTTGACCACTTCCGCCAGCAGCTGTCGGGTCTCCAGGACCGCTGGAAGGCTGTGTTCACCCAGATTGACCTTCGCCAGAGGGAGCTGGAGCAGCTCGGCCGACAGCTTGGTTACTATCGAGAGAGCTATGATTGGCTAATCAGCTGGATTTCTGATGCTAAGCAAAGGCAGGAGAAGATCCAGGCTGTGCCCATCACTGACAGCAAAAAGCTGAAGGAGCAACTTGCCCAGGAGAAGGTATATTCTACACTGTGATATTAACAGCATTGTTTTCATGTGAAACTACAGCGCTTAACTTTTATTTGGACCATGTTTTTTTTTTGTTTTTTTTTTAAATTTCAAAACAGAAACTGCTGGAGGAGATTGAACAGAACAAAGACAAAGTCGATGAATGTCAAAAATATGCTAAAGCATACATTGATACCATCAAGGTGAGCCTGAAATAACACTTGTTTGCATGTTGTGTTTTGGTGAATACTGCAGTTCGGAACATTTACAGAAACAATCTGTAATCTTTCTTTTCATGCCAACAGGACTATGAACTCCAGCTGGTCGCCTACAAAGCTCAGGTGGAACCTCTCGTTTCTCCCTTGAAGAAAACCAAACTGGATTCAGCTTCTGATAACATTATTCAGGAGGTGAGTTTATAAAACCAAATCACCTCTAGAAAAAAGTGACTATTTTTTAATTAAAGGAAAACGATTGACCACTGTCCCAAAGAAAACAATATTCCTGAAGCTGGGGCATTTCTAAATATTAGCTATATCTTTCTCTTTCTCCTTCATCAGTATGTAACACTGAGGACCCGGTACAGCGAACTGATGACTCTGACTAGTCAGTACATCAAGTTCATCACCGACACGCAGCGCCGCTTGGAGGACGAGGAGGTGCGTGACACCGGGCTGAGGATCCCAAACAAACTAAATTCTAACATTAACCTAACAACCCAATCAAACAGACAGCTAACCGACATAGAAGAGAACCCGCCGGTCACCGAACTACATGCATGCACGCAAGCACGCACTTTTCTGTGTGTGTCTTATGCACACATACCCAAGCACATATATACATTGTATTTAATGAACAGGTGACAAATAGTTCCTTTACACTGGTTATGCATGAAGCACTGGCCTGCTGTAGCTGACCATTTATGTAGTGGAAACACTCATTTCTTGGAGCAAATTACATTCCTTACATTCAGTACGGATAATTTCTTTAGTAGGGATTTAAAGATGTATTAAAAGTAATCCCTGCATAAGGTTTGAGTTTCCTTCCACTCACGTGACTGCAGTATCAAAGTTGAGACCGTTGTGACTCTTAAGGAGTGAACCTAGAATGCATTAGGTTCTCATTTCCATCCATTCTGTGTGCCGTGCCATTTGTAGATTTAGATCAAGGGGTTCTTTCTTTCACTCTTTTCAAGCTTCCTTTTCTTACTTGACCCACTGATCACGTTATCTCCTTGGGTTAAACCCAAAGCTTTGACTCTAAGGTTCAGCCTGGTTATCACGGTCTTCAGCGTGCTCTTTCTTTTTCTAAAGTAACGCAACTTTAAAGTGTTACATTATTTTCTAACCCTGATGTTTTGTTTGTTTCTTTGCCTCTCTTAACTGCTTGCCAGTGCTTTGCCATGATGAATGCTTAACCTGTGCATTAAAGAGGTAAATTATTCAGTGTTTCAGGTACCTTCCTACTTACTGCATTTCCTCCATCATCCTAACATCACTGTCAAACTCCATTTTGACTTTCCATTGCGTAGTTATTATCACTCCATTCTTATAAATGCGTTATAAATGCTGCAGCTATTCATACTGTCCCAATCTCTCTAATATCCTTACTAACAGTTCAGTCTGTAAATTTACAGCTTTTCTTAAACTTATTACAACAATAAGCGGCCTTCCTAACGTACACTGGGTTAACTTGAGCCTGTTATCATTGACTTTGCCTTTCCTTTCTCCATTTTATCACAAATAGTGATTTAAAGAACCCCTGCGCATTGGACAAGATAGTGAAGGAATGGTGTGAATATTTGAACATAAAACAGTTTCAGCAAACATTACATTACAAATGCAGAAAACATGTGAAAAAGCCCACCATAAATTACATCCCAGTTAACACATCTGCATGGAAGATGTGTTTGAGTAAGGATTCTATAGTTAAGAGTGGGGAATGCACATTACTGTGCATTGCACTATTTTATAGTACTAATTTATATAATTTGATCAACTTTTATGACATAATAACATAATAAAATATAATAATACTGTTTGAGATAGTTCCTTTTTCAGCTACAGTTGCATGCCGTGTTTTTCTTGCTGTGTTGTGAAGTGATATTTTGTTTCCGTGCATTAATAGATCCATTTCCATCTGAATCATTTTAATTGCATCGTGAATTTAACATAACTTTGATGAATGTGCATCTAATTTGCAACTACTGAATGATCTTTAACTGAGCTAATTTTAACATTAACATTGCCTGGGTAATACAGTGCATTAAGTTGCTTATTGCAGTGTGTGTTTTTTGGCTGTGATTACAATTTTAATCCACACTGCTTTGAGCTGGTTAATGTAATGTATTATCTTTAACCTGTCATGCTTGATTATAATCCTTTCTTTACCATTTGCTTCCACTAATGCAGAAAGCTGCAGAGAAACTCAAAGCGGAAGAGCGGAAAAAAATGGCCGAGATGCAGGCAGAGTTAGACAAACAGAAGCAGTTAGCTGAAGCTCACGCAAAGGCTATTGCCAAAGCTGAGAAAGAGGCTCGAGAGCTGAAGCTCAAAATGCAGGAAGAAGTAAGCAAGAGAGAAATTGCTGCTGTAGATGCAGAGAAGCAAAGGTCCAACATCCAGCTGGAACTGCAGGAGCTCAAAAATATCTCAGAGCAGCAAATCAAGGACAAAAGTTACCAGGTAGATGAAGCGCTTCAAAGCCGGATTAAGATCGAGGAGGAAATCCGCCTCATCAGGATCCAACTTGAGACAACGGAAAGGCAAAAGTTTACCGCAGAATCTGAGCTCAAACAGCTGCGCGATAGAGCAGCTGAAGCGGAAAAACTCAGAAAGGCCGCCCAAGATGAGGCTGAGAAGCTCCGTAAGCAAGTAAGTGAAGAGACCCACAAGAAGCGCCTGGCTGAGGAGGAACTCAAGCGCAAATCTGAGGCAGAGAAGGAAGCTGCTAGACAAAAACAAAAAGCTCTGGAGGACCTTGAAAAACTCAGGATGCAGGCCGAGGAGGCTGAAAGGCAAGTGAAGCAAGCAGAGGTTGAAAAGGAAAAACAAATCAAGGTCGCTCATGCGGCTGCACAGAGAAGTGCTGCTGCTGAACTCGAGAGCAAACACTTGTCTTTTGCGGAAAAGACCTCAAAGTTGGAAGAATCACTCAAGCAGGAGCATGGCGCCGTCCTTCAGCTGCAACAGGAAGCAGCACGCCTCAAGAAACAACAGGAAGATGCAGAAAATGCCAGAGAAGAGGCAGAAAAAGAGCTTGAGAAATGGAGGCAGAAAGCTAATGAGGCTCTTCGTCTGAGACTGCAGGCTGAAGACGAAGCTTACAAAAAGACGGTTGCCCAAGAGGAAGCCGAGAAACAAAAGGATGAGGCAGAGCGTGAAGCTAAAAAGAGAGCCAAAGCTGAGGAATCGGCCCTGAAGCAGAAAGAAATGGCTGAAGACGAACTTGAGAGGCAGAGGAAGGTCGCTGAGAGCACAGCTCAACAGAAACTCACTGCTGAGCAGGAGCTCATTCGACTTAGGGCAGACTTTGACAATGCAGAACAGCAGAGATCTCTCCTTGAAGATGAACTTTACCGCCTGAAGAATGAAGTTGCTGCAGCCCAGCAACAAAGGAAACATCTAGAAGATGAACTGGCCAAAGTTAGGAGTGAAATGGATGTACTCGTTCAGCTGAAGACTAAGGCAGAGAAGGAATCCATGTCCAATACAGAGAAGAGCAAACAACTTCTTGAGGCAGAAGCTGCCAAAATGAGGGACCTTGCTGAGGAGGCAAGCAGGCTTAGAGCCATTGCAGAGGAGGCCAAGCATCAGAGGCAGTTTGCTGAGGAAGAGGCAGCTCGTCAGAGAGCGGAGGCTGAGAGAATTCTCAAAGAGAAGCTGGCTGCAATCAGCGAGGCCACTCGCTTAAAAACAGAGGCTGAAATTGCCCTGAAAGAGAAGGAGGCGGAAAACGAGAGACTTCGGAGGCAAGCTGAGGATGAGGCTTACCAAAGGAAAGCGCTTGAAGACCAGGCAAACCAGCACAAGCAAGACATTGAGGAAAAGATTGTGCTACTCAAAAAATCCTCTGAGGCAGAAATGGAAAGACAAAAGGCCATAGTGGATGACACCCTCAAACAGAGGCGAATTGTCGAAGAAGAAATACGAATTCTTAAACTCAACTTTGAAAAGGCTTCATCTGGAAAACTTGATCTGGAGCTGGAACTGAACAAGCTGAAAAACATTGCAGATGAAACTCAACAAAGCAAGATCAGAGCAGAAGAAGAAGCAGAGAAAATGAGGAGGCTTGCCCTTGAGGAGGAGAACAAGAGGAGGGAAGCAGAGGAAAAGGTTAAGAAGATCGCTGCCGCAGAGGAAGAGGCAGCCAGGCAGCGTAAGGCAGCCCTAGAAGAGCTTGAACGTCTGAAGAAAAAATCAGAAGAAGCCAGAAAGCAGAAAGATGACGCTGACAAAGAAGCAGAAAAACAGATTGTTGCCGCCCAACAGGCAGCCCTGAAGTGTAACGCAGCAGAGGAGCAAGTTCAAAGTGTCCTTGCGCAGCAGAAGGAAGACAGCATCATGCAGAAGAAGCTTAAGGAAGAGTATGAGAAAGCCAAGAAGCTTGCCAAAGAGGCAGAGGAAGCTAAGGATAAGGCAGAAAGAGAGGCAGCTCTCCTTCGTCACCAAGCAGAGGAGGCAGAGAGACAAAAGGCAGCTGCAGAGGAAGAAGCTGCAAACCAAGCCAAAGCTCAGGAAGACGCCGAGCGACTAAGGAAGGAGGCTGAATTTGAGGCTGCCAAACGAGCCCAAGCTGAGGCTGCAGCACTCAAGCAGAAGCAGCAAGCTGATGCTGAAATGGCAAAGCATAAAAAGCTGGCTGAGCAAACATTAAAACAGAAGTTCCAAGTGGAGCAAGAGCTCACAAAGGTCAAGCTTAAGCTCGATGAAACTGATAAACAAAAATCTGTCCTGGATGAAGAGCTGCAGCGTCTGAAAGACGAGGTTGATGATGCAGTCAAACAAAGGGCCCAGGTGGAGGAGGAGCTGTTCAAAGTCAAGATTCAGATGGAGGAACTGCTCAAACTGAAAAATAGAATTGAGGAGGAAAATCAGCGTCTGATTAAGAAAGACAAAGATAACACACAAAAATTCCTCGCTGAAGAGGCTGAGAATATGAAAAAGCTTGCAGAGGACGCTGCTAGACTTAGTGTGGAAGCCCAAGAGGCCGCACGCTTGAGGCAGATTGCAGAAGACGATCTTAATCAGCAACGAGCGCTTGCAGAGAAAATGCTCAAAGAGAAAATGCAAGCAATTCAAGAAGCATCCAGGCTCAGAGTTGAGGCAGACATGCTTCAGAAGCAGAAAGATTTGGCCCAGGAACAGGCACAAAAGCTACTGGAGGATAAACAACTGATGCAGCAGCGCCTGGAGGAGGAAACCGAGGAATACCATAAGTCACTGGAAGCAGAGAGGAAAAGGCAATTGGAGATCATAGCTGAAGCTGAAAAACTCAGACTTCAGGTTTCTCAGCTCAGCGAAGCCCAGGCCAAGGCTGAAGAGGAGGCTAAAAAATTCAAGAAACAAGCTGATTCAGTTGCTGCCCGCCTCCATGAGACTGAAATTGCTACCAAAGAAAAAATAACTGTAGTGGAAAGACTGGAAGTTGAGAGACTAAATACCAGCAAAGAGGCTGATGATTTACGCAAAGCTATCGCAGACCTAGAGAACGAGAAGGCTAGACTGAAAAAGGAGGCTGAAGAACTTCAAAATAAGTCTAAAGAGGTATTGTGTCAAAAATGGCATAACAGAGAAGCTTATGTCATTGTTAACTATAAAAACACTAACTCACTTCCAAGTTTCCTCTATTCCTTTCTCTGATTACACTAATCATGAAACCATATTTTTCACTCAGTATGATTTAATTTTTTTACAGTGCACTGTGCTCATGCAGAAGACATCCTGAATGTCCACTCATATCATGGAATGCTTCATTTTTCTTTCAGTTTCCACACTCATGTATTGCTCAGCTCATAACAAAAAAGTTAGAAAATCAGTTTGAAAATCAGATGAAGTCTTCAGCAATTGATTTGAGTAACTGAGAGAAGCAGAAAAGATTTGCCTGAACTCCAGCGAAACAACAACTGATTTCCAAATAGATTCGATGATACTTTGGCTCATTTGCGATTAGGACAAAAGTTACTTTCATCCATTTGTCATAGTAAAGTATTCATTGTGAACGCTGTATTGAGAGATGCAAACGTCCATAAAGTATTTGTGCTATGGTCTCCACCTTAATCGATATAAGGCCTCATAGTGTTGTCATAATATCAGTTCTTCAATGATTATTGTGACCAAGAAAAAATAAAAATAAAGATAATAATATTGTAATATCTTTGTGGGGTAAAAAAAATCAGTCAGTAATTAATTTAACTCAAAATACAAATTCCTTGAGGTCTATGATCATAACTGCACAAAGGATTTATATGCATTATTGAGATATTTATTAAACACGATGATCATCAGTAGACATTTAATGTGACACCTCTCGTGTCCGGCAAGCATAAACAACAATTGGCTGAGATGTAACTGCATATGCATCTGCCCATCATCATGCTTTGGCAGTGATATGTGCTGATTTCAGTGTCATTATGGGCAATCCACCTTGTCCACGAGTAGTTCTTTACCAAGATTTACTGTCATTAAACAAGTTGATTTACAGAAATAATGCAATAACCAGAGCACCAGCGTAATATCAATGCGTCAAACAGCATTCACCATAATCGGCAATAAGATTAATTAGTAATTTTTCCATTGTTACCACAAAAAGCAAAGTATCCTTACAGTGTTGTTCATTTCTAAAAGCTTCCCTAATCCTATAACACACTGAGTCAGACTGATTGCTTCATAAAGCAGAATAAAAATGCTAAAGACATTTCTCATATACAGTGTGACTATTTTAAAAGTGATCACTGAGAAACTGTCATGTTCTTTTGGAATTACATGTAATTCAGGTATACTTTATTTACATTGCACATTTGTGCACTTGTATCATATTTTTAAAGCAGCTGAAATTTGTGCATTGTTACATGCTGCACACCATCGCTCATAGTGAAAGCCCTTATGTGTGGGGAGATTTGGAGACTATAATTAAACTGTCAGAGGCTGTTGCTCAGGAAATTTAACTAAACCAACCGCATTACAGCTGCAGTTGTAAATAAGAAATTGTTCTTAATCTGTTTGCCTGCTTAAATAAAGGTTTCATTTTTTTATTACTTTTTAATTCACCACGACAGGTTTCAGCTGGGCTAACATGATTATTCACCTGCTAGAGTCCATTAAAAATGATCTAGTATGATACCATTAATCATTAAATGTGATTAGCAACTTTTCTGATCAGTCTGATTTTAGATTAGAGCAAAATAAATGCATTGTTTCCTGGAAAACCAAAACATCTCTAAGGGACCCCAAATCTTTGAGCAGTAGTGTCAGTTCTAGTATCTAAACATGACCGGTCAAAGCTGAAGCCCAGTTCCAAGCTGCAGTTCTAGTGCCTTTAAGAATCAACTGTATATCAGGCATGAGAGTCACGTTATGTTCTTTTATCTAATGTGACAGCCATTTCAAATTAACTGATTCTTTATTACATAATTGCTAGTTAAGTAGTGACAGTTAACATTTTTTTTTCCACAATCTTGTGAAAACAGTAACTAAAAAAATATAAAAGAGGACATCTGTCTAAAAGATATAATTAAAAACAAACAAACACAGAAACACACACATATAATGCAATTTAATATTTTGGTCCATAAGCATAAGCAGAGTGCATTGTGTAAATTTGTTACAAGTTTAATAAACAATTTTTTTTTTTAAAAATTGCAGCGTTCTGTGTCACAACTATAAATAAATTGTAACTTATCTCTTTCTCTTTTCCTTCTGTCAGATTGTTGATGCACAGCAGAAACAAATCGAGCATGAGAAGACCGTCCTCCAACAGACATTCATGACAGAAAAGGAGATGCTATTGAAGAAAGAGAAGCTAATTGAAGACGAGAAAAAGAAGCTGGAGAGCCAGTTTGAAGAGGAAGTGAAAAAGGCCAAGGCTCTCAAAGATGAGCAGGAACGCCAGAGGCAGCAGATGGAGGAGGAGAAGAAGAAACTCCGAGCTACCATGGATGCAGCCCTCAGTAAACAGAAAGAGGCTGAGGAAGAGATGCTTAAAAAGCAAAAACAAATGCAAGAACTGGAGAGGCAGAGACTAGAGCAGGAAAAGATTCTGGCAGATGAGAACCAGAAATTACGTGAGAAGTTACAGCAGCTCGAGGATGCCCAAAAAGACCAGCACTTTGATATTACTGATAAAGTTCCTCACAGAGAGATTATCCATGTAACTTCGGAGACAACAAGAACAGTTTACAATGGTCAAAATGCTGGTGACGTGGTAGATGGTACGGACAAGAAGTTAGATCTGTTGAGTTTTGACGGCATCCGTGATAAAGTACCTGCAAGCAGACTTCATAACCTCGGTCTACTGCCAAAGAAGGACTATGATAAACTGAAAAATGGCGAAACCACTGTTCAAGAGCTAGGCAAGACTGAAAATCTAAAAAACATTCTCAAAGGAAAGAATCCCATTGCTGGTGTTTTGACACCCTCTGATCAAAAAATGTCAATCTATCAAGCATCCAAAGAGAAGAAGATTACCCCTGGCACAGCCATGATCCTTCTTGAAGCACAAGCAGCCACAGGGTACATGTTAGACCCCATTAAGAACCAGAAATTTTCTGTTAATGAGGCTGTCAAAGAAGGATTGATTGGCCCAGAACTTCACAACAAAATGCTTTTAGCTGAGAGGGCTGTTGTTGGCTACAAAGATCCATACACTGGTGGAAAGATCTCTGTTTTTGAAGCCATGAAAAAGGGGCTAATAGAACATGATCATGCAATCAGAGTCCTCGAGGCTCAGCTCGCCACTGGTGGCATCATCGACCCCATCAACAGTCACCGTGTACCCAATGAAACAGCCTACAAACAAGGACACTATGATACAGAAATGAATAAGATTATGGAGAAACCTACCGATGACACAAAAGGATATTTTGACCCCAGCACTCAGGAACCTTTGACATATTCTGAGTTAATGACAAGATGCACTACTGACCCTGAGACCAGTCTCTTACTCCTGCCAATCACAGACAAAGCTGCTCAGTGCTCTAGCATATATACAGAGGAAGAGACCAAGGATGTGTTCAGCAAAACAACTGTGTCTGTGCCATTTGGTAGATTCAAGGGAAAGACTGTCACCATCTGGGAGATAATCAACTCAGAATACTTCACTGAAGACCAGAAGAAGGACCTTCTCCGTCAGTACAAGACCGGCAAAATCACAATTGAAAAGATCATTAAGATTGTGATCACTGTCACTGAGGAAAAAGAGAAGAAAAATGAAATTACCTTTGATGGTCTGAGAGCTCCTGTTCCTGCTGCTGAGCTCCTGGAATCCAAAATCCTTGACAAAGATCTGTACAACAAACTGCACAATGGCAAAATAACTGTAAAGGAGGTGTCTGAAATGGAGCCTGTCCACAAATCACTGAAGGGTACAAACTGCATTGCAGGTGTAGTCATTGACTCATCTAAGGAGACAATGTCCTTCTACCAAGCCATGAAGAAGGACATGATGAGACCTGGGCCTGCCTTGAACATGCTTGAAGCCCAAGCCGGAACAGGCTATGTGTTTGACCCAGTTCATAATCAGAAGTATACTGTTGATGAAGCTGTCAAAGCAGGTGTTGTTGGTCCCGAGCTGCATGAAAAGCTTCTGTCTGCAGAAAGAGCTGTTACAGGCTACAGAGATCCATACACTGGAAAGACTGTGTCTCTGTTCCAAGCCATGAAAAAAGATCTCATACCTAAAGAACAAGGACTCCGCTTACTCGATGCCCAGGTGGCCACTGGTGGCGTCGTAGATCCAGTAAAGAGCCATCGTATTCCTCATGACGTGGCTTGCAAGAGAAACTATTTTGATGATGAAATGAAACAGGCTCTGAGTAATCCTACTGATGAAACTAAATGCTTCTTTGATCCCAACACAAAAGAGAATGTCACATACTCACAGCTCTTTGAAAGATGTATCACTGACAAGAAAACTGGTCTGCAGCTCCTGCCTCTTTCTGATGAAGCGATCAATGCTAAGGAAGAACCAGCATTCACTGAAGCCCAGACCAAAGAGGCTATGACTCAGGCTACTGTGGAACTTAACACTGGACCATTTAAGGGCAGGAAAATTACCCTCTGGGAAATTATTAATTCTGAATACCTTACTGAGGAACAGAGACTCGATCTGCTCAGACAGTTTAGGTCAGGAAAAATCACAATTGAAAAGATAATTAAGATTATTATCACAACTGTAGATGAGAAAGAAGCCAAGAAACAAGAAAAGTCCAGCTTCAAGGGACTCAGAGCGCCCATCCCAGCGGAGTCCCTGTATGAATCCAAAATCATTGACAAACCAACCTTTGACCTGCTTCAACAAGGCAAAACGACGCCTAAACAAGTCAGTGAAAATCCCAATGTCAATAAATACCTCCAGGGCTCTAGTAGCATTGCTGGAATCTACCTGGAACCAACAAAAGAGAAAATTAGCATTTATCAAGCCATGAAGAAAAAGCTTCTCCGCCATAACACTGGCCTTTCACTCCTTGAGGCTCAGGCTGCAAGTGGGTTCATTGTAGATCCTGTGAGAAACCAATGCCTGTCAGTAGATGAGGCAGTAAAGTCAGGACTTGTTGGTCCAGAGCTACATGAAAAACTCCTCGCAGCAGAAAAGGCTGTCACTGGCTATAAAGATCCATTCACAGGAAAGAAAATCTGCCTATTTGAAGCAATGCAAAAAGATCTCATTTTAAAAGAACATGCAATGCCCCTGCTGGAAGCCCAGATGGTCAGTGGAGGAATCATTGACCCGGTAAAAAGTCACCGCGTCCCCGCTGATGTTGCATATCAGAAGAACATTTTCAGTAAAGATATTGCCAAGACCCTCTCTGAACCATGTGAAGAAAGCAAAGTTTTCTCTGACCCAGAAACTGATGAGAAGATAACCTACAGACAACTTAAAGATAAATGCCAAAGAGATGAAGACACAGGCCTGTACATACTCCCACTCTCCAAGCCACAATCTCCAACTGTTGTAGAGAAGACGTACCTCTACACAGAGGAACAAACCCAGAGTGACCTGTCCAACACTCAAATTGACATTCCAATTGAGGGCCTTGCTGATAAACCCACGAACCTCTGGGATATCATAAACTCAAATTTGCTTCCAGAGCAAGAGAGACAGAAGCTTCTGGCTGAGTATCGCTCTGGTAACATCACTAAAGAGCGGATGATCATCATTATCATTGAGATCATGGAGCAAAGAGAGATCATCAGAAATGAAAGTCCACTGTCATATAAGACTATAAGGAGAATGATAACTATTGAGGAGCTCTACAGTGCCCGCATCATTGATTTGGAAACCTACAACCTTCTTAAACAGGGCAAGAGAGATATCCGTGACATAATGGAGATGACAAGTGTAAAACAGTATCTTTATGGCACAGGCTGTGTTGCTGGAGTCACAACAGACTCAAGCTCCAAGCTAAGCATATACCAAGCAATAAAGAGAGGTTTTCTTAAACCAGAAATAGGCCTCACCCTCTTAGAAGCCCAAGCTGCTACAGGATTCATTGTTGATCCACTGAAGAATGAGACACTCACTGTTGATGAAGCGGTTCGTAAGGGTATTGTTGGCCCAGAGATCCATGATAAACTTCTTTCAGCTGAAAGAGCTGTCACGGGATACAAAGATCCCTACAGTGGGAAAATCATATCACTTTTCCAGGCCATGAAAAAGGATCTTGTTCCAGAGGATTATGCTCTCAAAATGTTGGAGGCACAGACTGCCACTGGCGGCATCATTGACCCTGAATTCCAGTTCCACCTGCCAACAGATATAGCAATGCAAAGAGGTTATATCAACAAGGAAACCAACGAGAAACTGACCGATGATGTAAAGGGATTCAGTGACCCTGTCACTGATGAGAAACTGTCATATGCACAGCTGCTCAAGCGATGCAAGTTGGATGGTGGATTGCGCCTGCTTTCATTGGGAGACAAGCGGCTGACATTCCCAGGTCTGAGAAAACAGATCACAATGGAGGAGTTGATTCGCTCACAAATCATTGACCAGCAAACTGTCACTGAGCTTAATGAAGGTCTTGTTTCAGTAGAGGAGATTAGCAAAAGGCTATCAAGGTACCTCCAGGGCACAAGCTGTATTGCTGGTGTATTTTTGGAGTCCTCAAAGGAACGCCTATCAATTTACCAGGCTATGAAGAAGAACATGATTAGGCCAGGCACTGCATTTGAACTCCTCGAGGCCCAGGCAGCCACAGGGTATGTTATCGATCCAATCAAAAACCTCAAACTGACGGTCAGTGAAGCAGTAAAGATGGGAATAGTGGGCCCAGAATTCAGAGACAAACTTCTCTCTGCTGAGCGTGCAGTAACAGGATATCGAGATCCTTATTCAGGCAAGACAATCTCTTTGTTCCAGGCCATGAAAAAGGGGCTCATCCTAAAAGATCATGGTATCCGTCTCCTGGAAGCTCAGATTGCCACTGGTGGAATCATTGACCCAGAGGAAAGTCACCGTCTGCCAGTTGAGGTGGCTTATAATCGTGGCTTCTTTGATGAGGAAATGAATGAGATACTCTCAGATCCAAATGATGATACCAAAGGCTTCTTTGATCCCAACACTGAGGAAAACCTAACCTACCTCCAGCTCATGGAGAGGTGTATCACTGATCCTGACACTGGCCTGGTGCTCCTGCTGCTGAAAGAAAAGAAGCGGGAAAGGCAGACCTCTTCCAAATCCTCAGTACGTAAACGCAGAGTTGTGATTGTAGATCCAGAAACTGGCAAAGAAATGACCGTGTACGAAGCCTACAGGAAGGGGCTCATTGACCATCAAACCTACCTGGAGCTTGCTGAGCAGGAGTGTGAATGGGAAGAAATCACCATGACGACTTCTGATGGTACTGTAAAATCCATCATTATTGACAGGAAGTCAGGAAGACAGTACGATGTTGATGACGCTATTGCACGAGGCTTTATTGACCAGAAGGCTCTTGATACATACCGAGCTGGAAACCTTTCCATCACAGAGTTTGCTGACATGCTTTCTGGAAACATTGGAGGCTTCCGTTCACGCTCATCCTCATTTGGTTCTACCACTGGTTCCACTTACTCCTCTCCAATGAGCCCCATACCATCCATTAAACCACCTGCAGTCATATGGAATGACCCAACAGAGGACACTGGCCCTATAGCAGGAATATTAGACATAGACACACTGGAGAAGGTGTCTATCACTGAGGCAATACACAGAAACCTAGTAGACAACATCACAGGTCAAAGGCTGTTGGAGGCCCAAGCATGCACAGGTGGAATAATTGACCCCACAAGTGGAGAGAGACACTCAATCGCTGAAGCCACAGAAAAAGGCCTTGTGGACAAAATCATGGTTGATCGTCTCAATCTGGCTCAAAAAGCATTCAATGGATTTGAAGACCCCAGAACCAAAGTGAAGATGTCTGCCTCCCAGGCCCTAAAGAAGGGCTGGTTGTATTATGAGGCTGGTCAGCGTTTCCTTGAGGTTCAGTATCTGACTGGTGGACTTATTGAGCCTGAGGTTGAAGGCAGGGTGCCAATAGATGAATCCATTAGGAAGGGCTCAATCGATGCTCGCACTGCCCAGAAACTGAGGGATGTCAGTGCTTATTCGAAGTATCTAACATGTCCAAAAACCAAACTGAAAATCTCCTTCAAAGATGCCATGGACAGAAGCATGGTTGAGGAAGGCTCTGGCTTAAGGCTTCTGGAAGCCTCTTCACAGTCTAGCAAAGGCCTCTACAGTCCCTACAATGCCAGCGGCTCTGGATCTGCTTACGGCTCCCGGACTGGCTCAAGAACCGGATCTCGATCAGGCTCCAGGAGAGGCAGCTTTGATGCTGGCTCAGGCTTCAGCATGAACTTCTCATCTTCCTCCTTTACATCTTCTTCTGGCTACAGCCGCAGATTCTAGATTACATAGTTGTTCATTATAATTTGTGACTAAGAACCAGCAGTACTAATGCACTTTACAGCTGCATTTCTAACAGAAAATAAGAAAGTAACAAAGAAAATATAATTTATTTATTCTTCCTTGCATGTGGTCACGACACGAATTGCCTAGGTTATTACTTTTTTCATATAACATCTGTCTAAACATGTGCTTCAGATGTAGAGGCATAACCAAGCATTGCCAGATATCTAAAATATTCATTTCTTCTAGTACAGATTACAAAGTGAGTTTATATTTTTCAAAGCAAAGCATGCCTTTTTTCCTTGTTTGAGTTGATAGTTTTTATATTACACCATTTAAAAGATGTATACTTTATACTTTCTGAAACTAATATATACTTCATGTATATCAAACAGAAATATTTTTTAAATATTTCATGTTTCCTTAGAAATTCAAGAATTTTTGTTTGTTTTTTTTATCTTTTTCAAGCGTGCTAGTAAAAAGATCCTGATTGTTAACATAATTCTAATGTTTTTAACTAAAATATTTGGATGCCTTTAAAAAATCTGAATGTTTGTATAAAGTATGCACAGAGTATGTGTTTGTTTTGTGTGTGTTATATGTAGTCTGGGTAACTGAATACTGTACCCAGTAAACTGCAGCACAGAATACATCTGTGAGACACTACAAAATGAGACATACAAAAATGCAGCAAGTTCCAGAATTAAGTTTATGTACACTGTTCTGAAATTAGTTTCATATCTGTCGTTAATTTGCTTTGATGCCATTTATATTCAGTATGCTTTTTCATCTTTTGAGTTAACTGCCCCATTGTTTTACACATTGCTCATAATCACCATCAATCAAGTGCTCCCACTAAATCCCAAGATGATGTCAGACTCGATCCTGCTCCCCCTCACAGGCCTGCTCCTGTTATTTTGATTCTTGTAAGTTGAAATTATTATTTATACTTATTTTATGTTCTGTTGTCCATTTTCTTCAGTTTACTTTGCTCACAGCTAACAGCCTGTCCCACACACTACCTGTGGTATCATTTCACTTGTAAACTTTCTCTGTTCAGATCGCGTTATTGTCGTTTTTCATTATCCCCTTGTTTTTCACAGCTGCCTCATTCACTCAGAATCCAGCATCTGGACATATATCCTCAGCTGGCCGGAGCATACGATCTCCTGAACTCGGATGGATCTGTGAGTCCATGTCAGCTTCATGCTGAAACACAGGTACAGTGCATACCTGCTTCAAAAACAATATAATTTACATTATTTTAAAAGGTTTAGCTTTGTTTTGTCCAGATTTGCTTTACAGTACTCATTTCATTGCTGTTTTTCTTTTTTCATTTCTCGCTGCATTGGTTGGTTTATTTTGGTTCTATTTCATAGTTATTTCTTTTTGTTTCTAGATACCATTGAGTATGTCCTTTCTTCCTTTGTACATCACTGTTGAAGAAAGCTGAGGCTGAGTCAACATCATCTTGGGATGCCTTTCTAGGAACACTTCATTCATTACCTTTTGCCATGTATTTATTACTTGAATGCTAATACTGATATTTATGTTGTCATATCCTGGTATCTTTATAGAGAACCCACAGAGAATAAATACCATTATGTGTACATTTCATTTTTAATTGGGATTAATTATAAGAATACAACATTATCTTCAATTGGCTTATTTTCTGAGTATAGTTTTGTTTTTGTTGTTATTACTGACTACATATCCAGTTCAACTAAAGTGCCTATGAGAGTAATTTGGAGAACTGAGATATTTGATTCAGCACCACATTGCATGAGTGTATGTGTTATGTCCAATTTATTCCTTTCTTTTGCCATTTTTGCTGCAGATTTTCTTTGCGAACTCAAAGACAGCACAAAGCATTATTGTGCTTGCAGTTATTTTCTCAACGATTTCTGTTATGCATCTTTGAAGCATTTGACTGCTGTAAATCTTTTT
Organism: Bujurquina vittata; assembly: GCA_015106715.1. Taxonomy (NCBI): domain Eukaryota; kingdom Metazoa; phylum Chordata; class Actinopteri; order Cichliformes; family Cichlidae; genus Bujurquina; species Bujurquina vittata. Next base: position 77,855 of record VUQK01019589.1, read on the forward strand.
GTTTCCATGATGTTTTTGATATTATGAATTTGTCTTGCATGTTTTACTAACTTTATAAGGGCTATTGGGTGAAAAATGTCCATGTAAAATAAAACCGATTTCAGTTGTAAGTGTGCTGATTTCAATTTTAGCAATATATAAAAACAATATCACTAACTGGTTGGGATTTCTTATTGGGGCGGATGTTGCTTGAACGATGACAAAGATTCTCTTGTATGTGAATTTAACACTATGTTGTAAATAAACACGCTCTGAAGAGGCACTCTTGTCATTCGTACATCAGTACCCATTCATTTAAAGTTCTTTTAGAGTATTTTTCACTGAATCAATTACCCTGCCACTGATAATGAACCACTTGGGAAGAAATAAATAAATAGTTAACCACATGAGGGCAGTGTTTGATAGACCTACTCTGCTCCAAGGAAGCAAGTCATGGTGAAACAGCGCCACAGGTCCAACACCTGCTCTCCCTGAAATGGGATTTCTGAATTTAAGGTATACATGTATGTTAATACCCAAAATCCTTCACACTAGATGCATACATGTTTTCCTCTGTCTGCCAACACTAGCCAATGGGTTTGATGGAAGAGCCTGCCAGTAGAAGCACCGAGGCATTCACCACCCTGAATTCTTCACTCAGCTCCCTTGACTACTCTGAATTGACCCCTTCCCTCCCAGCTCTCCCTGCATTTGATGACAGGGAGGTAAGTGCTTAGAGAGAAATAAAAAAAAACGCACTGTATGCAGTATACTGTAAAATAATGAATTATTTCTTGAACAGTGTCGGTGGAAGCAGGTTGAAAAGCTATAAGGGAATGTAACAGGGATCATTTTATATATTATACCTGCTGATTTCTTGCAGGATAAAGGATGCTCTTTCTTTGGATCACGAGAAGCTACATCACAGGATCAGAGATATGGGTATGCACTTGTAAAAGAATTTAGAAATAAAAAGAATAAATTAAATACTCTGGTTGATAACGGGTACAATGTAGGTACATTAAGAACAATAGTAAAGGAATGAATGCCTGCTAGACTGCAAGTTGCCACCAGCAGCCTGTGACACCAGTCATTTGTATCGGCTTTGTGGACCGGTGCATCTCCATTTGGCAACAACACAAAGACAGGGTCTTGAATTGTGTAGTACCCACAAAGTGTAAAACATCTAATTGGAACATAGTGAAAGAAGAAAGCTAAAGTTCCAGACCAGCAGACAGAGAAAGCACATGCCTCCCTAATGAGATATTTGAAGTTTCTGAGCCAAAAAGTCCTGGTTGTATTGCTATGCTGATGTTATCATAACAGTAAAACTTACAGTAAGAAGCAATAAAATGATAAGCCACAAACACCAGTGCATTGTATCACTATCTGGGTATAGCAAAATGAATATACAGATGAATGAGGTACAAACTGATCTCACAAAATATCTATCCTGGATCTATATTGGCTTGGGCAAATTCCCACACACAAGTTAAAGTAGTCGTGCAACCCAAAAAGAATAGATCTAGAAAATATATAAATTAATATTTAAGGATTATCAATCAATAGCTGTCATAATAAAGTAATTTAATTGCTGTTTGGGTACATTGCAGTGGTTTAGTTCTACAATCCTCACAAGTGCATGACTCTAAATTACAGTCAAAACAGCATTTGACTGTAAAATACTATCAGCACAACTTTTACTATCACTCTCCTCTGTTTCAGCAGGGAAATGGAAGACATGAGCCAATGGCAGTCTGAGTTCAGGGGTCAAATCAGAGCACTGAGAGAGTGGCTCAAGAGCATGGAGATGAGGCTACCTCCTCTGGACACCAGGGTCAGTTTGCTTGTGTGTCTGCCTGCCTGCTGTTGTCTGCATTCTTAGTTTCGCCATATATCATGTGCTAGTCAATAATGCAATTCTGCATGTGTGCATAAAGTGTTCAAGTCCCAAGGAGTCAAGTACTGCTGTTTTGTCAGAGGCTGCTGGTGTCTCAGATGGTGATCGTGAGATAGTGAAGCAAGTGGGTTCACTTCTGGGAGCTCCCTGTTAAGCACCAGAAACTGTATTTTAGGAAAAGACTGTGGTTTGGGTTCAAATTAGTGCCTTAACAGGAGCATTTTTATGTGATGCCAAGAGACCCTTTACAAGCGTAAAGGTAGTTACAGGTTTTAAGGACACTTTGTACGTAATTTTGAGACGTCAGTGGCAAAAGAGTCATATCTGATACATCTGAGCCTCTCCTTATTTTTCATTATTAAAGTATTTGGTACTCTGGTATCAGAAAAAACAGTGTATTTAATTAATTGATCTTATTGCTCTAACTCCATAAACTCTAACGCATCTGTGAGCTTCCTGTCAAGCAAATCTACATGAGCAAAATCCATCTGTCCGGCCTCTGCTTCCTTTTCTCTCTCCCTGTCTCCTTGCGTATTCCATTTTTAATCCCACAAGAAAAAAAATAAAAAAAATTCTGCTTTATAATCAGGTCACAAGATTACCAACAATAACAAAAAAAAGGTCCTTCCTTACACTTCTACAGTATTTACAGTACCGTTTGAGCTGCGCTAATATCGCCATGCTAACATGATTACTGTATTTTTCGGACTATAGGTCGCTCCGGAGTATAGGACGCACCCTCGGCCAAACTATGAAAAAAACTGCGACTTATAGTCCGGGAAATACGGTACTATGACGACGCTGATGTTTAGGAATTATGTTTATCAGGAATACCATAATTATTAGCACGCACACAAGCAGGAAATCCAAGGCTTTACAGACCTTTTATTTCATTACTCAAGTTCTATTGAAATCAAGTTTATGAATTAATGGACTGTTTAATTAATACATAAATAAATATTCTGCCATGTGATTCTAAACATGGGGGTGGGGTGGGGGTTATGACTCCCAATTGTGTTGTACCCACTCCCTCATTATTATCTATAAATCTCCTGTAATGTCACCCTGTCTTTACATCTTCTACTTGAACAGCCCATTTCCTAATGGAGATTAGGCCAGTTTTAACAACAGTGTAGTAGATCCTGTAAATGATGTGGAGACCAAGAAAGCAAAGAAATCAAAGGGAAACTCAACCAGTGACTCATGCAAGTCACTGCACTGAGACTTTTGAGTGTCATGAAAGAGAGAAGCAGGCGTGTGGAAGTTTGTCAAAATATTCAGAGGGACGCTGAGGTGGTCCTCAGCCTCTCCTGCAGAGAGACTTCTTTAGGCCACAGGAGGACAGAGGGGCTGGCGATTCAGGCCCCATTGTGCCGGGCCTGGACAGCCAGGCTAGAGAAGTGCTTGGCACTGGAGGCCCTCTGCACACATGAGCGAACACACTGAAAAGACATCAGATTCAGATGGAAGGAAGAGGCAAGGGGGCAGGAAAAAAAAGAAAGAAAAGCAGGATCTTTATGGTAAGAGCATTCAGATCTGACTAAGTGGGCATTTACTGAAAACAATTAGACTTCATCATACTACCAAAATTTTTTTGCCAGTATTTATAATTCGACTTGTCTCAACTGAAGCAAGTTATTGTCTTACTAGTTGGTTTCTTGATGATTGAGAAAACTGCAAGATAATGACACAAAAGCTCAAACCCAGTTTTACGACACGATCAGTGGAAAGTCACCTTGGGCTACTGGTCATATTAGAACTTAATTTTGTTCTTCAAATGTTCTTGCTTCAGTCAGATGTTTCGCTACGCATTGCTAATGTCAGCTACTTTGTGAAGTCTTGACGTTTCTTATCAGTCTGATTGGCCATAAAGGTTGTTTCCATCAGCTGTTAGTTGCCAGTTGTATTACCACAGTTTTATACTGTTTTCCAGCTGTGAAAAAACGTCTGCAGCTAAACTCTAACTGTGAATCTAAATTTGCTGATTTACTATTGCCGCTCCTCAAACAGGAGTTTGTGCTTTATTGGCACTAAAAGAATTAATTCAGCTTTGAATAAAGGAACATTTTCATTGCGGTTACCCTATTGTGCTCTATCTGAAAGCTATTCTTGTAACATTAACATGACTCTGAGAGGTACGAGGAAGGCAAGGTAATGATTTATGGGAATATTCTTAGTGAGGGGTGGCTGCACCTTTTCAATGATCTGTGAATCAGTCACACGAAAGGATTAAGGAATGTTTGATGTTTTTATTGGTTTTTAGTCATGCCATGTGTTTCATAGTCCTGACTGAATATGCAAGGCATTAACTGACTGAAAAGGTAATGAAACAAAATAAATCTATATATATGTGTGTGTGTGTGTGTTTTTTTTTAAACAGGAGCTTTTTTTAGTTTTCATTCTTCTGACATTTTACATTTTGTGTCTGAAAGCGGCTACTGTTTCTCTGGGGACCCACGTCAAAGATGCGCAGGCATGTCTTATCACATAGCTTGAACGCAGTGGCAAGCTTTAGTCTGACCCCCAGTGAGAATGTGTGAAATAAGGGGGTGTCTTTTATCTCTACCATTCCTTTATCATACTGCATCCGACCACAGACCTTTGTCATGGTAATGCTGTTAGTCTGCTGCACTGCTGGTTCCAGTCTGGGCCTGAGGGACTCGTTAGTTAGCTGCATGAATAAGGACATCCCTTGGCAGCCCCCCCCCACCCCCCCGTGTACAGACCCTACCACAAAACACAGGAGAGAGTTACACACCTGCTCCTTAACACAAAACAAGCTTATTCTGTTTTCCCATGAACTCTCAGTTACACATTAGGCCTTAAATTGGAGACTGTTGGTTATAATCATATTAATAAACAATGGAAATGGAATTTGTGTATCTATTTCTTATGGACCAGAGAAAACTGAACATAGGTAATGGTAGTATTTAGCAGTCCTAATAGGTTATTTGCTGAACTTGCTACAATACCTAATACAACCAGAGATATGGAAGCTTAAAAAATAAAATATTTTATATGATGGCTTATTACAAAAACCCTTAAACTAAAAATTGTTTTGTTTTGTTTTTTTCCTTATTTTGGATGCTCCAGTTTGGGTTTACCACACCAGATCATCTGTTTCCATCTTCTACTGTCCTTTACATCTTCTTCTACAGTATATTGGAGATCGCCTGCATGCCCTCTGTTACCCTACTTAGCCTTCCTCTTTTCTTCTTACCTGGCAGCTCTGTTTTCACATGTCCAAACCAACTAAATCACACTTCTTTTACTTTGTCCCACGAGGGTTTACTCTGAACTGTACGCGCATTCCTAATCCCCTCCATACTTGAAACTTGCCAGTGACAATCTTTGCTCCCTCTAGCTCTGTCTCCTGCCAGGGGCAAAATCTTCAATCCATCCAGCAGAATGTCACGGACCAGTCAAAATGACATCTCTGTGACAATAAAGGTTAAGGTCAAAAGTTCTTCTCTCTACCCCACCCCCAAATGCTGATGAGGTTCATTTGGATAAAGATATGCTGCCTTATAAGGGTCTCTGGTTTCCTCTCGGATTTTGGCAGGACGCTGCGTTGCAGACTGCTTCTAGACAAACTCAGGAAGAACTCTGAAAGATCGCAGCCTATCATCCAGCAAGCAGAAGCCTTCCTTTGATGCTGTCATAACCTTTAGGAAAGAGGAGACTTGTTTTCATTGTTGTGATGGGGGGAAAATAAGTATTTGACACGTTGCCGATTTTGCACGTTTTCCCTTACGACAAAAAATGGAGAGGTCTGTGGGTCGATGAATACAAAACACATTTTGATAGCAAATAGATTTCATTTGAGGTTTCCATCTCAGGTAATCTTGTTAATAACAGACTTTTTGTCAATGGCACTATGGGGCCTCTTCTTTGACTGCCCATGCTTTCCTCTTCTCAGTGTAAAAGGCAGACTTATGGCTGTAAATTCTTTCTTCCTGGCAGCAGCTGAATCAGTTGCTGATGATGATGATGTGGTTGAACTCCTCTATCCCCAAGAGGCTAAATCCTCTTCTCACCCATGAGTGTGATTTCTAGTATCCAGGCAGCCCAGCAGGGCCCGAGCAACCCAGTAGGAAAGCCCATCAGCTTTTCATCCACATTTCTTGGAAGAACCTCTTTGGTGATAAATGACAGTGTGCATGGTGAATAGTGCTTCTGGTTTGACCCTCAAAAGGGACCTTCTCTTTTTTTCATTTCTTGTGAAGAGGGCTAATTACCATGTTCTGTAGAGGAGCCATTGAGGTCTTATTTAATTTGAAGGCAGCAGAGAGGTTGAGATAGGGGAGGAGGGTGAAAACAAGCCTGTAAAATTAATCTTTTCTCTTGTGCCCTTTGGCATACGGGATCTGTGATCAAATTTAGTCTCCCACTGGACACTAATTTGAAATCACATTAATTTGGACTTTATTCTGCTTCCAAACCTGTGCCCACTCCATTATCACATACATTTTGGGATATTGGGTGCTGTAGCAGGATAAATGATTTCACTATACTTTCACAATACCAGCTTATTGCATCCCTGCATAGCTCAAAGTGTCAGGTGCTCTTTAACCAAGCTAGCGTTCTTTTTGAAGAATGATTTGAAGCTCTGTGTGCACCTACTGTGAAATGGAGAGCAGAGATTTTGGCAAAGTATTTAATTAGTACTGAGGGGGCTGGAGGATGGTGAAAGCTGGGATCAGGTGTCATGGATTTACAACAATGTCTTCCTGGCAAAGTAGTGCCCCTTTACTGCCAGCTCCTTTCAGAAAAAAGAAAGGGGAGGCGGGGAATGTGGGACTTACTTTCTCATTAAGCAGCTAAAGACAAAAGCTCTAAAGGTGACCTAAAGAAACCACTATCAGTGAATATGTGCATCTTTTACAGCATAACGGTTGTCTAAAGGTCTTCATGGTACATAACTGCTTTCTGTATTACTGTATATTTCCAGGGTTGTGGGATACAGAAAGTCTTTTGTGCAATATAAAAGACGAGACCGGGAACCTCTGAATCTGCACTGGAGTGTTCAGAGGTTAAATAACTTGACCCCACAGGGGTCATTCTATTCAATTAAGCCACTCTCTCGGTGGCCACAGTGACAGGCATTTTCAGTTTTTTCCCCTGTAACATTGTCCTTTTCTTTTTCTTTCTGTCTTTTGTTTTAAAACAGCCGTTGCATAAATTAAAGCTGTTAGAAAGCTGGGGGTCAGAAGTGGGGCAGTGTTGTAGGGGCTGAGGATCACTGAAGACCTAAAACGTCTTTAAAGAAGATTTAACAGACATTTTTTTTTACCGTCACTAGACTCTTCAGGTCTCATTAACAGAGGGAAGAATTGCACTTGGAAAGATTCTATACAAAAATATAGCCGTATTAGCTGTCATAAAATGGAAGGACAGAATACTCTAGTTAGTCATAGATGAGCTTCACCCTATCCACCTTTAATGGACCCAATGGAGCAATTTCACATTATATATTTTAGGAGTACTTTTAGCTGCTCCCTTATTTCCCCGAGGGGTCACCACAGTGGATGGAGTGGATGCTTGATTTACCACAGATTTTACACCGGATGCCCCTCCTGATGCAACCCTCCCATTTATCTGGGCTTGGGACCAGCATTAGGAGCACACTAGCTTGTGACCTCCAGAGGCTGGGTATGTCTGTCTCTATGTTTCCTCCCAGTCTTGAACCACGGCCACATTATATGTTTAAGTAATGCTATCAAACAACTTATATAATGGTAACTACTGGCCAGTCCACACAGATATCTACAACAACTACTGCATACAGTTTTGTAAAGATATCTGTGGTCTTTATTCATCTGGATGAATCCTTATAGTGATGCTCAGACTTTTAGGCCCAGATGTCTTGGGTAAAAAAATTATTCTAAAAAGGTTAAAAATTTGGATCAAGTTATTGCAAATTATAGTCAAGTCATAACTCTTTGTTAAAGGAGTTACATTGCCTGAATAAATCAGTACACTGTGCACATCCTGAGGAAACTAAGTTTATACTGACAGGTCTAAAGGCAGCTGTCAGTAGGCACTTTACACAAAAGCAAAGGGTATTGATTTTACGATATTTTGTGAGGTGATATATATGTACCTGTTCAGTGGGATGCACATCAATATTCCTGCTACTGTTAAGATATTGCACTTCATGGTAGCACTGGCTGAGAAATAAAAGGCAAGTTTTTTTAAAGGATATAAATGTGAATTTCAGTCAGATGTCAGTTGAAAAACCAATCGCAAAGCTGTCCTCAGGCATCACGCAGTAGGCTGAGCGGCAGGTGCCTACATGTATGTGTGAGTGGATGTTCAAGGGCGAGACAGAGTGAAAAAGAGTGTGTGGGTGTGTGCTGTACATGCATGTGTGCATGTGAACGATTAGTCAGTTGTTTGAGTATTTGGTTGGCTGGAGAAAGACAGAAGGAAAAAGGATAAAGAGGGCGGAGCTTGGCCTGTTTTGGTTGTTTCTAAGGTACTCACCTATATGTGTGCATCTCTTGGTTTTTATAGCGCACTTGCACATCATCACTAGAGATTTTTCTAGTGTTACTTTTAGCATATTTGAATCAATGCCAGAAATTTATTCAAAACATAATGTTTAATCACATCACAATATGAACATATGCTTTTGTTCTAATGTTGGCATACATAGTGCTGGGTAAATTGCATTTCTAAGGCAAATATTTTGACTTCTTTAAATGGGGCATGATAGAATTTCCCCATAGGGGTCCTACCTTGCTTTCCCATGCCAAAAAGCATAGAAAAGACTGCATTATCTTCCCATTTCTCTCTATTTTGTGTTTGCTTCCAGCCTCTTTGTTTACAGGGTTGAGTTGCAGTGGCTGGAAGTGAGTTGAAAAGTAATCTGAGATGTTTTACAGTAATTAGTTGTCTTTGTTGCTGCTGTGGAGACTGCTGCACTGCCTCAGAATGGGGAATCGGGGACTGCAAGGGGGTTGGGGTGAATGTGTAAGTGGGTGGATGGCAGGGTGGGTGTGGGTCCCTTCTTTTGTAGCCTGCACTACTCTCCCTCACCATCGAGAGAAGGAATGGGCTGAGGCAGCTGTCACTTACCATGTGAATGTTTCAAGGGCGGCCCAGGGGTCTTTAGAAAACTCTCCTTTTTTTGCCCCCCCAACCTCATTTTTCAAGAAGAAGCACCATGGAGTTTCTGAGCCACAGTCAGACTCAGGGGAGGGGCTTTGTTGGATGAGAAGGGGGAGAGAGTGGGAGAAAAAACAAGTCTGGGGAAGGTAAAGGGGGCACTTTGCCGCCAGGCTGCCTGGTGCAGGAGCAACCTGAGCAGCAGCAGCACAGTGAGAATGCCATGTCGTTACATGGAACTGGCACAATCTGACCTCAATGTGAAAACTGCTCTTGGCTGGGAACTGTGGGAGTTCAACTGAGCCGTTGGAATACATTGTCTCCATTTGGGTGCACTATCCCATCGGTGGCGTTAACAAGGAAAGAATTCCTCTATCGCAGCTCCCACAACAAAGAAGAAAGGGAGAGGAGCAGAGCTGGTGGGAGGAGAAGTGAAGTGAAGGGAGGGGAGGGGAGGGGAAGGGTGCACTGTGAGGGGAGAGGAGGGCATTGTTTGCCTGTGACTGTGGGCAACGGAAAAGCATGAGTTATCAAGACATGTGTGAGTGTGTTTAAAAAGTGTGTTTGTATGCATGCAAGTGTGAATGAGTGGACTTGATTGAGTGTGAGCTGGAGGGAGTATGCATGTGTGTGTGTTTGAGAAGCCTTCAGTTCGGGATGTTGGAGGTGGGAGGCCATTCAAAGGATGCTCAAACAAAGCTGGATTTTTTTTCCCCTCTCTCTGCTTTTTGAACGGTGATTGAGGAGTAGCTGGATTCCTTTACTCATGCTGTTGGGCTCAACTATGCTTCAGGGTAAGTGTAATTCACATAAGCTCCGAACCGCCAAAACTGCCACCAAGTCAGACTTTGGTTTTGGACTTTGCTGGTCAGTGATTAAACCAAGAAGCCGTAACAGTGAGAGAGTTCTAACGGAAGGATTTTCTGCATTTACTCAGTTCAACAGGCATTGAAATATTCCAAAGCATCACTGTAAATAGAACATTCAGATGTAAGTATACATGTATTTTATTTAGTTCAGCTTTTTTTCTTTGTAAACAGTCTCTCGGTTCCTTGTTTGGTATGGCCTCTTTTTTTTTGCTGCAGCTGCAACTATTGTATTTTATACAGTAGTGTTGTTATGCACATTTAGACGACCTTGAACAATATCCACCCTGAAATGTTATGAGTCTCATGGGTGAATGCACAGCTGCCATCCTTGATTAGGGACCACTACAATGATTACTACTTCAGGACCTCCCTTAACAGAAACCAGCACACCACAGTGACACGACACTGTGAGGCTCTACAGTTCTGATTGATGATTATTGTTCTGCTACTAATTACCAGTCCACCCATATAGAGCTTCCTAAACCACATCAATCAAGAAATAACATGAAAAAATACCATACAAAGATCTTCTGTATGGTATTTTAGATTCTCATAATGGATACACATATATACATAACTCAGAAATGAATATTAATAATTTTGATGTTCATGTTTCTTTTGCCATACCAATTGGAGTCCCTATACTATAATCATAATCCAATTCATCAGGAAATGGACTGTTGCCATGTATCATAAATCGCAGCTGAGAGCAGAGAGAGGGCCATTTGAATTAAGGGCCATTTTAAAGGTGGTTAAGTGATGGGATGGTTAGGTCAATAGCAGTTAAATAGTAGAGTGGTTCTCTGGTTCCCTGGCTCCCTTTCAACTATCATTATGCAAAAAGGTGAGCATTGCAGATCAGATCCAGGGATGCTGAGAAGGAATTCTTTCACAAAATTTTGTAGGCCACTGTGTTATTATAGATCTTTCTTATAAAATGAATGATTCTCCCCTCCTATTGTTTTACTCACTCTATATCAGGTCTGAGGAGCTCTATCCAGGCAACAAAATGAGAAAATGAATTTGTAAGCATATGTATTTCAGATACATTTTCACTGTAGTACGTGGTGAAAGTACTCTACTCAGCACATCCTCACACAGTGTGCTGTGAGATCACTGTAAAAGCAGCCGTGTGATTTAGTAAATGACCACACATGTGGTGCGGTAACCAGACACGGCACACCCTCTCCCCTGAATTGTTAACCCAAGTGGACACAGCCACAGACACTCTCTCCCTTCCTCGGGAGACCGCTGGGCAGTGATCTGGGCTAACTGGGTAATCATTGATCTTGAGGCTGGGGCTTTGTCTGGGCACCACTCTGTGATCTGACTGTGTACTCCCCTGTGGTCCTTTGACTGCATCATCTGCTCAGCAGAAACATGCAGGATGTAGGTAATTGCTAGTCTAATGCACATGGAGGCTTTATATCAAAATAGGTCATATTTAGACTCCCATTCAGTTAAACACTGTCATATCTCATAGTACTATAATGATCTTAGCGTATGTATACGGAAAACATTGCGTCGA
>VUQK01019591.1:1556-12889 GCA_015106715.1 Bujurquina vittata
GCTCTGCCTGTATGCAGAGCTGGTATACCGGTGTGAGCTCTCTGCTGCATCGGTGGTCTGCCTCAGATGCCTCCTCACCAACCTCTTGAAGGACTTCATGGTGACGGGGGGGCGAGTGCAATGGGGCGGTAATCGCTGAGGCACGACAAAGAGGTTTTTGGCACAGGATGATGGCTGCTGTCGTGAGGCATGATGGGACTTTTGTCTACTTTTAAGTGCTTCCTATCTAACTTTTCCACAAAAGTTCACATGAATACATTGGGAGCAACTCGGGCTTCAATATCTTGTCCAAGGATACTTGTCTGCCATGCAGACTGGAGGAGCCAGGATCACCAACCTCCCGAGTGCCAGCCACCCCAGTACCGCCTGTGCAGTCTCAAAGAACTCCATCAGGGCTGGAGGCCTTTGAGGAATCCACCTTCTGGAGTACTCCTCTTAACTCTGCAGTTGTTACTCTGATCGCCAGAGGTTCGTTAGGAGAGGGGTGAGTCAGGCGGGGCTTGTGGAGTTTGAGTCCTGAACGCGAGCGTGAAAAGCTTTCAAGGTGTCGGGGAGTGTTGAGTCATTGGGGCATTGTGTATCCCTCTTCTTGTAGTCCATGATGTACCTGACGTCCTTCTACATGCTTTGTAGGACATTTGTGTTAAAATGGCCCAAGATCCTGAGAGCATATGTGGACTTTGCTTGCTTTATGCCCATTAAGAGGTTTTTCCTGGCTGCTCAGAGTGCTGCCGCATCTCCATCCTTGAAGGATGGAGACATGGTCAGAGGCACTGAGATGGTGGCCACTGCTTTAAAAGTCAGCGCCTTGAGAGCTACATTCATGTTAGTTGGTGGGGCGACTGATTCCCAAAGTGCTATTAGCAGATAATTTTGCATATCTCAGCATGATGTATATAATAAACAAATGGAGGACAAAGAACAAGTGGCAGGCCTAAAGAAACTATCTCCAACAGATGAACATTATCTGAAAGTCATGCCCTTAACGGGACAAAATCCAGAACAGACCTGACACCGAAACTGAGAGAAGCAGCTGGCCTTTTACTGAAGCATCATCAGAAATGTCTCAGTAGATTTTTAAGGAAGGGAAACAGGGAGAAAAGGCTGAGGTATGCCAAATTACACAAGAACCAGACTGCTTTTGGAGTGATTAATCCAAATTTGAAAATTCTGGTTCAAATTGTTGGCAGTATGTAAGAGGGAGTCACGCCAGCGGTACAGCAGTGAGTCTCTACAGTCATCTGTAAAACATGGTGGAGGCTCTGGCATGGTTTGGATCTGCATTTAGGGCAATGGCTCAATTTTATTTTAGCTTGATAATGATTCCAAACGTGCTAACGATGTAGAAAAACGCACAGCTGAATTCGATCAGTCGTGAACTGGCCACCCCAGAGCCCAGATCTCAACATTACTGAAAAGGTACAAGAAAGCTTCCTGAGTGAGTTCAGACAGTATTGAAAAATAAAGGTTCATATCAAATATTGACGTTCAAGCTTGTTAGAATTGTACAAACTGTATTTGCCTTATATACTGCATTTCTATTTCAATAAATCACTGCACCCATTTCCCATGTTTTTCTTTAAAAACATGAACAAATGAAGGGTGGCGTAAGACTTAGTGTAACTTCTCAGAGCAAAATATGACACAATCAAGTGTCAGTAAATATTACAGTGCAGCACTTATTTAAAATAAAACTAAACTAAACCTCTAAAGCTGGAGTTTTCTTTAAATGCTTGTTGCTAGTTATATTAGCTAAGAAGTACAACTTTTGTCCTGCTCTTACCTGGTAGTCCAACATGCTGAATGATGGAAGACACGCCAATATCCGAGGCTCAAAGTAGTACGGGAAGATCCAGATCATGGGCATGTTAGCATTACTGCTGTCTGCAGACACAAACACAACTTGCATGTTAGAGTCAAACGTTGGACTTCTGATTTTAAAAAAACATATAAAGAACTGTTTCACTCTGAAAGGTCTACAGTGATCCTGACCAGCGCTCTGCGACATCTTCCACGACTGAGAGAGCCAGGAAAAACTGTTGGCCAGGGGCTTCACCATACCACCAAATGGAGGGTCAGCTACCATTACCACCTTCTCCTTGTCAGACTCTCTGAGGAAGGCCTTCAGGATCGCACTGGATGACTGATAAGAGAGCACTGTTAGTAATACAGAGCTACACATAGAGAGCGTGACTGAATACAGCTGGACAAAGGCTCAACTCTTACCTCTCCGCCAAAAAAGTGATGATTAAACATGTTGTAATGACAGAACTCATCTTGGCTGTAGAACTGAGCATATCTGAAATAAAAAGAAATGATTCATTATTTGGCTTTTTTTTTAAAATGGTGAGAACACACCAGGTAAGGATAAGGTGTCTGACTACGTGCTGAAGAGTGCAACCCAGGAATATACCCATCGTGCACTTCTAGCCTGCACAATATTTAAAGAAACAGACAGCAGAGAAAGTACAGAGAACTCAGGAAAGAACAACTTTATTTGATCATGATTTCCCTTAGTCCAGATATGTTACCTTTATCATGCAGGTCTAAAGGTTATTAAAACAGAAGTTTTTCCAACTCTGTATGTGAAACATATGTAAATTTTGAATTAAAAACACTTAGAAAGCTGTGAAAATATTACATTAGATCTGACTCCAGACTGTCCCGGAGTGGGTTTTCGCAAAAAGCCTGGGATGAACTCACAGGTTTCTCAAACTTGGCATAAACCACTGGTTTCCTCTCCATGTGCACGCACGCACACGCAGACAGCAGAAGCAAAAACAAAGAAAACGTTTGAAATAATCTTAAACGACACAATGCCTTAGGCAGAACCTGCGTTTATTTTGTTCAGTCCTCAGATTCTGTTGGCAATGAAAAGTCGACAGCAGTTCAAAGCAATCTGGCAGCACCCTCTGCAGGCATCCACAGCCCGTTGCAGGATGGGCTGAGCTTCACTCCACTGGATGCAAACAGCGACAGGGTTGTTCAACCTTTTCCACATTCACCCAAACTACAGAGGAAGGCTGCCAAAGCTGCAGATCCCTTTCATCTACAGACATGTGTTGACTGGCTAGGATATTAACTAATCGACCACAGCAGTTCAATCCATCCATTCTCTTCCAGAGAGACAGACAAACATTCACACTCACATTCACACCAATTATCCTAACCCCAGTAACTGCACGTCATGCAGTCTCATGCACACAGAAAGACCCCGGTCAAGGTGGCATCAAACCTCGGACCTTCTTGCTGTGAGGCAGCACCAAGCCACCGTGCTGCCTTCACTAAAGAGCAGGCGCCTAATATTAATTAAGTTGCTCTAGTGCTGCCAACAGTTCCTTTTGCTTCTGTGGGTTATGGTAGGACCTCCATAAGTCAGGCTTAGGCTTAGTCAAGCAGGAATTTTCACAACAGATTAATTATCAAACCACTTATGATGGAAAAAGTGTTTGTCTGCAGGAGCAGTTATCCAGATATATGGAGGAGCTGCAGGCTGGGAGATCCAGGACTGAGGCTCACATCCAGTCACTTAAAAAATGCAAGTCGGCTCTCTGTGTAAGTAAAGAAGCAAACACTACCAGAACAATTACTAAACAGATTTCTGAGCACCAACCTCAAAGACTGCAGACAGACTGATGATATATATAAAAACCCTTATAACACGGGCTTTCCATCATGTTCCTTGCTGAAGAAGACCACAGATCATCTTAACTAGTGACGACACTCCCTGGCCAATCGGTGGCATGCTGCGTCACATTCTTGGATCGCCTCGGACCGCTTGGAACCCCTGCTGAGTGGGCACTAAAAAAAATACCTGGTACCTGGTACTAATGGAAATGCCTACAAACCGTGCCGAGTCAAGTCGATCCGCAATGAATAAGTACTAATGGAAATGGAGCATTTGAGTTTTCATCAATATCACCAGACTTAAACACAAAATCATCCCAGGCACATTTTACTTGGTAAGAATAAAACTGACCTTGCTGGATTTCAGTTCCAAGTGCCACAACAGCCCCCCCACCACCACAATCTTTGAATGGTCATTTGGACATCTTCCAACAGATAAGACCCTCAATCAAACAAAACTGCTTGTAAAGAAAACCCAAAACAAGACAAGGATGGCTAAAATGAACTTTTAATATCTATATCAAATCTATAGCAAACACTCTCTGGGCAGCAGTTACTTTTAAGTGAAAAGTATTGTATTTTGTATATATTAATTTTTTTTTCTTTGTTCTTTTATAATATACTTTAAGAAGTTTGTATCAGTTTGTAAAAATCAGGTATGGGTAGCATGATAGACATTTGCCTTGATTACACAAATGATGTAGGAATAGGTAATGGATAATAGGTATTAATTTTAAAATACTAGATGGGAATAATAACAGTATATTTCAAACTAACTAGGCAGCTCATTCACTTCATCCTGACAATACTCCTCTTTTAAGATAGCACATTTTGGGCTCAACTTGAAAGAAAGGCAGATGTGAAATATAAAAGTGAGGTCAGAGGTCAAATGTGTTGTGATATTTGAATGCAAACTGTAATGTGATATTTAGAATCCCCATATACAGGTATTATTTCCTAAATGGTGCCAATACAGACAAAGGCAAAGATAAAAAGACATTTAATTGAAATACAAATGAAAGTTTTATCAAAAAGTTAATAAGTTATCAAAGTTTTATCAGAATTCATTCAAAACTTTTAGAGACATCTTGTTTCCAGACAGAACGACACACAAGCGCTACCAAAAACATAACCTCTTTGGTGGAGGTAATAAAATGAGACAAACGTACCTGAAGTCAATGTCCAGCAGGAGGCTGTTCATCGGCTGGTGTTTCTGCTCCAGATTTCGCAGCTTGATCAGCTCCTGCAGTCTGACCGAAAAAGCAACAATCATTACTGATCAAAGAAAAAGGTCTCCAAGTGTTTAACATTAAAAGCATTTAACTCAGATTTGAATAATCAAAATATTTAGTTTTATTAAACTACAGTTACAGAGATGATTGAATACGGCTGCTTACAATTTCGGCTTTTTTTGGGTAAAGGCAAAGAGTCTGTGCCATCTTATTTGTCATAAATTAATGCATTTGTCTGTCTGTAATACACAGACAGACAAATGCATTGAATGAAACCCAAATAACAAAAATTAAAAAAGAAAGAAAAATTAAATTTTATCTAGTGAGCCTCCATCTTTCGATAAAACTTGTTTAGGACACACTAAAAATGTGTCTATTCAGGAAAAAATATCTTGTAGTCACTGCAGTGAAAAACCTACATGGGAAACCTAGAGTTAGACCACCACAAATATCGCCGATATTAGCTGTTTGTTGATATATTGGTATTGGCATTTTATGCAGCTGCTAAATAAAAAGAAGAAACACGATTTAACTATGTAATGATTGATAATGATGCATAATCTATGTTCCACATGTCTGGAAAAAGAAAATTGGCCGATATATTGGATTTTAATCACCAAATATCGGTACTCCTAAGTCAGTCAGGTACGAAAAGATGACGAGCTAAAGTTTTTTCTTTTTTTAAGTTACTTTCTTTTTTTTTCCAACTGAAACCCCCCCCCCCATTTCAGTTAATATTTAGGAGTACTTCATCAATCAGGTATTTATGGTGGAGCTTCAAAATAGAAGCCACTCTGAGGATCAGAAAGATCCTCTGGTCCAAGGTACCAAAAACTTCAAAATCTTAGTATGTCTGGCAAATATTAGGCCGGCAATATCGGACAGGGGGCAACCAGGAGGGGTCCCCTCGGTATCGGACGACTGCTTGCTAGTGCTAATGGTTGCACCCCTGGCTATACAATAGCAATTCAATCTGATAGCTAACAATGGAAATTCTAAATAATAAAGTGCAACTCATTGTCATTGTGCACACAAGGCACACAACAAAATGAGGGTTTCAGATCACTCATCCACAGACAAGCATCTGCGGTCATGCAGCCAAAGACCGGCGCTACCGTTAGAAAATGTGGTTTAAGTGTCTTGCCCAAGGACACAACGCAGCGCACGGACAGGGCTTGAACCTGCAACCTTCCGGCTGAAAGGCAAGCGCCTACCCACTGCGCCACTGCCGCTGCAAATCTCAGGATTTAGTTAGTGTTTCCATCATAATGGATGTGTTTGTCACAGTCAAATTACATACTTTAGCTTACATAATGGCTCCACTTATGCTGAAGAGATCATCACAAAAGAAGATGCTCCACTATAACTGAATCAAATGTTCTGATACCTTCAAAGGTCACACCTGCCTCACCTGGGTGTGCCCACACAGAGCATCTTGTTGTATCCCAGACTAGCTAATGTGTCCAGGAGAAAGTGTGCGCTGCGGTCGGTGAAAAGGTACTGGGCATTGCTCTTCTTGTTGTCCAGCGGACGCAGCAGCAGACTGGGCCTCTTCAGCTGCGCTGCAGTGATGAGAGTGGATCTGTGAGCAGAGTGAACACTGTGCTCTCCTGGCAGGAGCAGAATCTGACAGTCCTGACAGAACTTCTTCTCATCGAGAGGAAGGGAGGCAAACTTTTGAAATCTGAGGGGCAAATTGTAAAACATCCGAAAAGTCAACAAAGTCAGTTGTTTTTGTTTTTCCCCCCACAAACGTTCTGATATTGTATGTGCTGATTTGATATTACAATGACTGAAATTTTGTTCAAAATCAGCAATGCATAAATAAATACATTAATATGTAATATAGTAATATAGTATGCAAAATCAGTGCAAATTATCACCTATTCCAGTACTCCTGGTGGGTGAAAGGGGGCCTCTTTGACTGGTTTTCTGCTTCTCTGGCCAACAGTCTGGCTTCTGAAACCTTTGAAGTATGAGAATTTTAAAAAATTGTTCCCTGTCATGCATCTGGTTATTTTTAGCTGTGGAATCTTCCAATGAGCCTACCTTTTCATCTTCCCACTGAAAGAAGTTGCAGTCCTTTCTGTCTCGACAGGCAGAGCATGCATAAAACCTCCGGCCTTTCTCGCCTCCTTTGCAAACCTTCTCGAAAAGCAAGGTAGGACCTGACAAAAGATACAATGTAAATAAAAGGTTTACAAAATTACACTGAGAAAAATAATAAATGTTACTGTTTAACCCCCGAACGTCACACTTAAAAATTTGCCCCACTCAAGGCTAAACTGCTTTGAGCTGAACGTGGTATGCAGGAGATCATCTCTGAATGCACCACATATTGGACCTTGAAGCAGGGCTACAGCCACACAATACCAGGTGCCACTTCTTTAAGCGAAGAACAGGAAACAGAGGCTACAGAACTGTGAGTATGTCACAACATTGGAAAAATGTTACCTGGTCTGATGACTTTAGAATTCTCCTGTGACATTCGGAGGGTAAGTTTAGAATTTGGTGAATTCATGGATCCATCCTGCTTTTGTATCAACAGTTCAGGTTGCTGCTGGTGTAATGGGTGGGAGATTATTTTTCTTGGCACACTCTGGGCACCTTAATAGCAAATTAGCTTAGTTTAAACACCACAGCATGCCTGAGCATTGCTGCTGATCTATCCATCCCTTTATGACCACAGTGTACCCCTCCTTTGATGGCTGCTTACAGCAGTATAACATCCCATGTCACAAAGCTCAAATCATCTCAAACTGGATTACTAAACCTGACAATAAGTTCACTGAACTCAAATGGCCTCCACAGACACCAGATCGTAATTCAAGGAGCACCATAACGTAGTGCAACATGTGTAGTCGACGGCTCTGCAGCAATTGCGTGATGCTTTCATGTCAACACTTCAAGACTTTATTTGCCATTTGTACTCACACGCAAGGTTTGGATACATTGGAATTTGTTTGTGCAGAGCTGTCAGTGT
Organism: Bujurquina vittata; assembly: GCA_015106715.1. Taxonomy (NCBI): domain Eukaryota; kingdom Metazoa; phylum Chordata; class Actinopteri; order Cichliformes; family Cichlidae; genus Bujurquina; species Bujurquina vittata. The sequence continues at coordinate 9,399 of VUQK01019591.1, forward strand.
GGACCACAATCTCTGAGAAATGTTTCCTGCACCTTACTAAATCTGTGCCACGAAGAATTAAGGCATGAAAAAAAAAGATGGTCTGTACTGCCATAAGTAATCGGCGAATGTTTGTCCACATGGGGTAACTCATTGAAAACACGCCCCTATTAATTATTATAATTACATGCAGAATGTGTTAAAAGACCATGATCACATGTGTCATTTCACGAATAATCTTGTTCTAAGTGTTTCCAATAATAAAAAGCAACTTTAAAAGATTTCCTAAAGCAGTTTAGCATTGCTATTTTAATTGGACTCACCGTGAGAACAGCATGGCGCTGTTTGCGTGTCTTCAAGGAGAATAACTTCTATTCCAAAACTGTTGCCGTGTTCTTTGTTTCCATCCATGTTGTGGAAGTTATGCAGTGACACAGGTGTTTTTTCTTTAAAACCTTCAACACGACGTCGAGTCACACTGACAAGTCCAATTCCTCATGTGTCTTGTCGCGAAGATTTGACGTCACAACAATGTTGTCGCAGAAGACAAAGGTATCGATCCTGTTTACCATCCAGCCATCCACTGGGAATGGGGTTGGTAGTGGTTGATGGAAGTCACATTGTGATAAAATATCAACGTGTTATGCAGACTGTGTTTATAGAGTGGTTTGTCAATAAATTTCTATTTAAAAAAATATAACTTTCTCAAATAAATTATTTTAAAAATAGCACAGGCACAGTTCTACAATTAATGGTCTCCTTCACACACAATGCGGTTTGTTTTCACCAACAGGACTATAATCCTACACCAGTAACACGCTGTTTTTTAAGACTACAATTCCCACAAATCCGGTGCCACGAACTGCCCAGGAACACAGCGCTCGATGCTGAATCTTCAACAGGAAGCTTTGAGTTTGTCTTCAAAGTAAAAAAAAAAAAAAAAGCTAAGATGGGAATAATTCAACATATGGGCGTACAGAGTATTTCAGTGAAAAGAGAAGGAATCAATCACCTCTGAATAATTTCTTTAACTATTTTGTATGTGATTGTGTCTGGAGACAGACACAATCACAATCGTGTCTGGAGACCCAATTTCCAGCATTCATTTGAATGACTGAAAAATCTTTTAGGAACATGCCCACGCTACAATATGAATATTTTCCAATATAAATTTTGTATGTTATGGCATCTTCTGGTTGGACCCAGCTTCACAATAGTTTATACTCCTCATGCAAAAAAAGGCTGAGGGCGGGTGGATGGCTGGAACACATCTAATAAAAATCTTGTTTGAAGTTTGAATTTTTCTGAAAATCTTTTAAATACCATAACTTAAGAAAGAAATCGCTTAGGATTTTCAAATTGATGCCATAGATGTATCTACTAAAAAAAAATCTTAGATGAGTTCAAATTTCAGTGGCCATGCATCACCGAGGTCAAAGTCAGGTTTACTGAAAATCTTGTGAAAGCAATAGTTTGAGATGCCATCAATGTTTTTATTCAGGAAGAATATCATATAGGCTTTTAATATTGATGCCTTAGCTGCAGCTGCTGACAATCTCTGACACAATTTGGCATCCTTAATACAGTTCATGCATTTTGTTCTATTTTGCAAGTTTCTTAGTAGCAGAGTATAATAGCTATACCAATGCCATTTCAGTCTTTTGACAAAATGACATTCAAAGATTTTTCCTACTTTGCAGAAATGATCAAATATGTTCCACATTTCATTTTTGATTTTTTTTCCTTTTATTTGTACATGGCCTGGAATGTTGTTGCTATATTGCAACATCGCTGCGGTTTGTTGTCAAAATGATGATGAGATTTAAAGGACTGACTCAAACATTGTGTTGATTTCAAGCGTTTATTTATTTTAAATTATTTGTTACAAATTACAAATAAGGAGAGTTGATGTGTTTAGGCCTTTGACAAATATCAGTCAATGAACAATAATCACTTTCCTGTCATGACAATGCAGCTAAGAATACAGTGTGATTACGAGAGCATTCGTATATAAAGGCATATTTCATGTTCCTGCGTCAGTTACAATCAACAGCATGATTAAAATCTTGAACGCCTCTCGAAAGACATGAAAGAAACAGCAACACAAAGTGACATTTATTTTGAAAAGATCCACCGGATATTAATAAATCTCGCCTTCTTTCTAGCTTGATTCCAGCATCTGTGCCGTGCGCCAACACCCACCCTGCACCGTCTGCTGTACGGAGACAGCTCTGCAGTGGGTGCAGGACATTGTCCTCACGGTGCAGCTGTTTGTGGAGGTGAGTGCGGCGTCCGCAGCCGGGCACAGCCGGGCTCTCTGCTGCACTCCCCCGTGGAAACATCTCTCATTCATCGGGCTGGCTGCCACACAGGCTTGCTCGCTTTGCGGCTGCTGGCATCCTCCATGTACTATTAATGTGGATAGTGACTTGTTTACTGTGCATCATCTGACTGGAGGAGATATCTGACTGTCACCATGAGCAGCACTGGTAAGACCATTTTTATTGTAGGGCACACTGCCTTATTGTTGCATTATTGTTAATGCATTATTGTTAATAGGAATGATCCAGCATTATTTTCTGTATTTTGTTTTTAAAGAATCACGAAATTCAGTTAGCTGTGCTGATCAATGCTGAGTCTTTTCCTTCTATGTCTTGGTTAATACTATTTTCTCTTGGTTTAATCAATATTATAAGATCAGCTGGGGAATGCATGATCAAAGTGTATTTTTAATTTTTTAGAACACAACTTGTGCATTTCCGATCTCCGCTACAAGAGTCGCACCAGGACGCACCTAGATAACAAATCCTACAGTAAAGGCTAGAAGCTGAAATTGAGAAAAAGCTTCAAATTAGTCGTAAAAATGTTTAATCATTTGGGCTAATTGGGATGCAGTTACACCCACAGTGGCGTTGATGGTTCTTTTCATCATGTGGCTCTGCAGTCACTAGATGACTCCTGGTGAGGTGCTGCCACAGCTGGCTTTGTCCCTGAGGAGGATTAAAAAAAAATGTAACAAAAAGCTGATCTTTACTTTAAGTCTCGGTGTAGTGTCAACTACTAAGGCAACTTCCAATCTGTTTTACTCGTGCAAATAAATGCTAAGAGCTTAAACTCGCAACACAAGTTCTACAATAACAAGTTCCTAATACAAGAAACCTCCTCAGCATGGGGTGTGGTGGTAAATAAAATGCCAGCAACACACAAATGTGCTGAAGGGTAGATGTGTTATAGCTCAGGAGTAGCACAAATGACCATTGGGAGCTGTGAATAAAGAAACCTAATGTTGAGCTGGCATTAATATTTCAGGTGATGGTTACATCTGCACCACTCTGCTGTTTTTTTTTTTTTGTGTGTGTGTTTTCCTCTATTTTCATAGAAAATGGAGCTTTCAGACATATTGTCAATGTTATGAAAGGGTCTAGTTAAACTGCCATCTTTTCCTAACCCAGTAGTTTAGCATGTAAACTTAACAAAACCAGGAGTGAAAAGTAATTTAAGTGTAAAAGTAA
>VUQK01019596.1:25027-46567 GCA_015106715.1 Bujurquina vittata
CTTCGCTTTCTGGCTTGTGTCTATTTGGACGAGTTTGTGGGTGTGTTTGTCTTTACGGAGCCGCCCCCCCCCCCCCCCCCCCCCAAGATTAATTGCTTCAGACCGGGCTCTTACAATGTAGGTCAGATATCAGGCTTCATTTTCGCTTGTTCGTTATTTGTATGAGGATAAGAGAGAGGGAGCAGAGGGAAAGAGAAGATGTTGTGAAAAGAGAGAAAGCTCTTTGAAAGGCGCAAAGTGCCTCTGAACCTTCTGAGCCATAGTCATGCTGTTTCTGGGTGGAAGCTGAGTTCTTGATGAGCTAAAAGCAGTTTGTCAAAGTTTGTAGGGCATGAAGCCATCTTTAAAGCTGACAGGTCTTTGATCCTGTGGTTTGCCATGATTTGTTTCTGATTAATGTGGAATTTGGACCTTCATTCATGTGGATACATCCTACACACACACACACACACACACACACACATGCACGCGTGAGAGACGCCAACGTGCAGCTGACTCGGGAAAACTGCATCCCAGTGCTGTAGGGAACATGACTTGTTTTCCTCTAGTTTAGCGTGTTTGGAGAACGAGTAAAGAAAAACGTCCCCCTGAAGGCAACATTTTGGATTTAAGAAAAAATAAAAAGACAGGGAAAGAATTTGTTAAATAAGGGATTTATGACTATCATACTACTGGGAAGTGGCTTTCGTAAGGATTTACTGCAGTGTATAAAATACCTCGCAGTGCATGTCAGGCCACAGTAAACAGAGGATGTTCCAGGTGAAATGGGGAAGCATTATCTTTAATTTTATTTGCCTTTAGAACTAAAATCCGTGCCTACAGGGCAAAGAAAATAAAAATGCCAACACGTTTGCGAGCTCCTTCTGTGTCTTTAACCAGAGCAGACAGCTGAACCCTCTCTGTCTCAGTTTGACGGAAGTAGACAAATATTCTAATCCTGACCTGAAAGTGGTATCCATCCATTTTCAGCTGCTTGTCCTAGTCAGGCTGGTGATGACAAAAACAGAAAACAAAACACTCCAAACGCCATAAAGTCCATTTATGCTTATAGCACGATTCATATGCAGGTTTGAAATGCATTAAAACATTAAGCAGGTGAAATAGAAAATACATACACAGGTACTACGCATGCTCTGTATTTGCACAAATCACACACACACACACACACACACACACACACATAGAGAGAAACATATAGACTTTTATTGTATTTATTTGTTTATTTTAAATCACTGCCCTATTCTGACTGCTACACTGACCCACTAATTCAGTCCTGAAGCTCATTCTGCACACGGCCAGCAAAATGTTCACTACCATTATAATATGCTTTATTTTACTTGGCCCATGGCGCTGTAGCTGAATATGAATTGAAACCCTAAATATTGTCTTCAAGGGAAGCAAAGCATGCATTACAGTAATCTAATTCTGAGGTGAATATATGGCTCATTTCTGGGGAGTCAGAATGAGGAAGGAAACCCTCGCGCTTTACCACAATGGCAGTGATGGAGTGCTGTAACTAAAGATGGGCATCAATGAAAACACTTCAGTTTCTGCCTTTGCACTTTTTGGCATGCTTTCACTTATTTCTTGAAGTTAGACGAAGTTTTAAAATATTGAGCGCTTGATATCGTCAGTGCACCTTTCGAGCTCTGCTGCAGGTTGTCTAAACAAAGTAAGACATACAGCTGTGCATCCCCAGCAGATGAAAAGCGGGATTTGTTGTGTGTCAGTTTGATGTTGCCAAGAAAGAACAAAGACTGAATAGCAGTGGACCGAGCCTGACCCCCATGAAACTCAGAAAATGTTATCAAGAGATGCAGCTGAAGTCTATCCATTTTCTTCCACTTATCCAGTTCAGGGTCACAGGTGGCTGGGGTCTATCCCAGCGGTCATTGGGCAGTAGGTACCCTTGATAGGTTACCAGTCTATCACAGGGGAGGAAGCTGGAGAGAACCCATGCAAGCTTGGGAAAACATGTAAACTCCACACAGAAAAGCCCCGTCTAGGATTTGAACCCAGGACCTTCTTGCTGTGACCAGCTGCACCTTACCACTCCACCACTCCACTGCTTTTAAATATGTTGAGAATATGCCGAGTATCACAGTGGGAACTACAATTCCCTCCAAAACCTGATGGCATCAGATAAATTGGTAAGAAACAGATCTGGATTGTCTCTCCAGAGCTTAGAAGAGTCCAAATATATGATATGAAGTCTTTTCCCTTAATTTCAGAGCTTCATACTCCATCATGTAGAGCGAGGGCAGTTGTGCTGCAGTAAACTCTTTACTCCTCCTTCTCTTCTTCCCATTTCCCTAAGTCTGGCAGTATTATACCACATCTAAAAGCCTCAGCAATTATTCGGTTATTCATTCAAACCTTACTCTCTGCTGTGTTTCTCTTTGATGACTTTCATTAAGTCACTCTGTGAGACAACAGCCTGAACCCCAAAGCCCAGTTGTTCCATTCTGTGGGTGTGCACCAGCTGGTCCAAGTTATGTGGGGGAACGATTATAGAACATCCTCTAATCTGCTTTCTTTTTGCTCCCTTGCACCATAAAGAAGCTCTGTTACAGTTTTACAAGCACTGGACTACAACACACATAAGCGGCGTATGGGTGCTGCTGAAGGTATTTGAGTGGTTTGTAGTAAGATGCTCTCTTTCAGTCAGTGCTTTACATTTTGGAAAGAAGACCTGTCATGGTATGGACTTTAATGAATTAATTTCAGTTTGTAGTGCAAGAGAGAGCTTTATCTAGGTCATCCATCTAATGTAAAGGAGGCAGACAGTCGTTTTTTTTTCTGCTGTTTTCCCTCATGTGTCACTTTGTATTTTCGGTTAGTGAGTGTCTTTGGAACACATTTACACCAGGCTGAAGGTGAGGCTGCAGACCCATCAAGATATGTTTAAGTCAAATACCTCCAGTCTGGCAAACCTTTTATACAGAGGCATTCTCCCCTAAGTGATTTATAAACAGTTTAAATTTAGAGGTACTTAGCTCATCAGGAATGCAGCATAAATGCTGCAACAGACAATCAAGGGTGTTGCAGGCTATCGCTCGCTCTGTTTACTATCCTGTGGATAAAGAATATGTACTTCAGGTCCTGTTGTGTTTGATTTAAAAAAGAAAAAATATCATCTTGTGCTCCTTTGCCAGAGGTTGCATGCCTGCTTGACACATGTATGCATTGCCAGAGGTCAGTACCCACTAAAGGTGGAGTGTCTGGATCACAGACTGTATATACAAGAAGGATACAAGCCAGAAGTCACCATATTTGGATGAGAGGGTGGAGCACTACCCAAGCAGGGATGCATCCATATCTTGCATATATGGATTATACAGACACCTCTGCCAGTTTGCACTTGTTATAAAAGCAGATATTAGGCACAGAGACCAAATCTGTTTTTTAACACCAAGCTGTTGATCTGCTTATTTCACATTGGAAGTTCATAAGGGGTCACTTTTGGAGCCAGCCTCAACTGGTCCTTCAGAGAACTGCAATTAATGTGTTGGCAGTTTTTTTTTTTTAATCCATAGAGTTCGCTGCTTGCTCTGAATGTGTGACTTCGCTGGTACCCTGTTGCTGTTTGACATGTATTTCTATCTAAGTTTGGTGTTGTGAAACATTTCACCTGAAGCATGTGAAAAAGCTTACTTGAAAACACACAAACAAAACAAACAAACAAACCTCCAAAACATTAAATAAACAAAATAAAGGATCACTAAGGCTGCCGGTTTACGAGGCGTGCTAAAACGTGCTGCATGGTTATGGTGGAACCATTAACAGCATTATAAAACAGCAGTCCCAGGATGAAAAAAATAAAAAAAACAGGGTAGGTAGTTGTGTATGAGAAATATTACATTTAATGGAAACCTTCAACAGAAGGCCAAAAACATTTCCTAACCTCAAGTGCAGAGAGGTTTTATGTATGTTTGCAGGCGACCACCCACTCAATCCTTCTCTCTGTTCAGCTCTCCTGTCTCGGCCACTGCTGAGACCTTCAGCAGCACACAGAGGGAGAAAAGGTGGAAGAGACGATGATGTGGGTGGATGAGTGGTTCATCTTTGTGACTGCTTAAATACTCGCATGCAAGACTTTCTAGCTGATGTCATCCCATGGTACAACAGCATTAACCCTGCAATGTCAAATTATTAACTTCGTACCATTAAACCGTTCGCATTCCTTTCAAGTAAAGCCGTTCCACCGGCCACTGACCCATAGCTCAGAGGACGAGGACACGCGCTGGATTAGGAGCGACAAGGCAGACTAATTCAATTAGTTCTGCTGTGATACAGTTCTTATCATGATTGGAATGGCGATTATATTCAGTAAAGTGGCTGTTTTGTGTGATTTGGTGCTCTTAATTTCCACAATAGTTTTTGGTGTCTTTTTAAAGTTTCCTGGAATTTGCTAAAATTATTTCAAGATTATACTTGTGACGAGAGTTTGTTTATGCATCAAACATTCAGCTTCATTCTCCTGTTGTTGTATTTCAATGACAGAGAGATGAAGGGGCCGGGACGTTATCGGCTGGGAAGGGGCAGTAAAATCGTTTTTAAAAAGAATACTGAGTGCATTTTGACAATGTTGCTGATCACAAAATCTTTAAAGGCGCAAATCTTCATATCCAGAGTAATTTGGACCTAAGAATAAATTTGTATTTTTATATAGATTTTTTTTTTTTTTTACCAGCTCGCTGGGTTTCCATATTCTTCAATCCAGTTGCCTACATTGGACCTCTGATGAGTAATTGGTAAAGCGAGGAATTAATACCAGTGTGGCAGCTCTGCATCTTGCACAGGTCTTGCACTATCTCCATGGCTGCATTGAGCACCGCACAATCCAAGAAGAGCAGCTGTCACGAGGTGGATTTTGCATTAGGGCGTTTGACACCTGGATTGTGCTAATTACTGCGAAGATGCTGATGTTGTGTCACTCTCCCCTGCTCAAGTTCACAACCACAAAAAGGAAATGATGGGATTTAGAGGCTACAAGGGCAGTTTGGTAGATCTGTGCATGGGGGAGCTTGGCTTGGGATGCATTCATTGGCAGCAGCTAATTAATGATTACCATTTGATTGGTAGCAGAAACTCATGTTTCTCTCATATCATATTTTGCATTTTTGCTTCAAGTTGGAGCGACAACTTCTCCAAAGGGCAAATTTAGCTGCAGGAAAAAGAAATGAGAGCTTGTCACCTCGTTGACAATGACTGACAGCACTCCCCTGATACCATGGCAACATAAGCAATGCTGCTCAGTAGAACCCATGACGAATCAGGACCTTGATGTTCACTGCTTTCCAAGTGAGGACAACAGGGGGAGGAAGATCAAGGACACGACTCATTCAGACCAGGAGTGGGTCACCAGCTTTAAAAAAGAAATGAAATGTGATCGCAGGTGTGGATTTCCTCCCTATTGGAAATCAATTTAATCCTCAGTGCTGTGAATCACAAAAGTACAAAGAGTGCATCAAGATAAAGAAAAGTTGTCGCACGCGAGGCTTTCCTCGGGTACTGTACATTATTTGTGTGAACAAATTTTCATCCATCTAGTTTGAAGTATTTATTCCCTAATAATGAATATGATGAGTTTGCAATATATTGCCCCCCGTTCAGACTGTTGATAACACTTTCTCACATTGCTGGGCATGTTGCAAGTATTAAAATAAAGTCTGATCCAATGACTGAGTTGTTTTGTTAATTTAATTAGTCATCCAATGTGATCAGAAAATGGGAAACTAAAAAAAAAAACAATAATCAAGATTTCAGATTTGCAGTGCTCAGCCTGCTTTGAAAATAAGCACCAAAAACACTTATTGAGAGATGACTGATTGCGTTTTTTTGTATGGATGGAGGATAACCAAAGTCTGGTGGAGGGACTGTCTTGGGAAACTCCCTGCTCTATTCCGGAATTACTGTTTAATCCCAGGAGCAGGACCTTAACGAACCAGTTAATTGCAAAATCAGATTAAATCCCTAAAAGCCTCGAAATTATCTCTGTGTGAAGCGTTTCTCAGATGCACAAGGCAGACGTATTATTGTCCCTAGTTAATTTTTATTGTGGCTTCTCTGGTAGGAGCCAACAGGTCCTTAAATCATGAATTCCCACTGTTTTCCGTATTTATCCTTGTCCAGAATCATACTGAAATATGCTTTGCAATACAAAGTCATTGAATATAATGCCTCATGGACTTGCCTCTGCTGCTGCCCAGAAGGAATATTATATTTAAAAGCTCTGTTTTTAAAATTATTCCCATCATTACACATTTATGTGCAGATAAATATATCTGGCTGCGTCTCAGACACTACTATACCTCGCTCTCCAGATTAGCAATAAGCTAATGGATCCTCATGCTCTTTCTTCAGATTTCAGACAGACAACAGACCATGCAGCAGACAGCCCAGTTAATAATCCCACTGAGGGTCCCATATATCCCTCACCACTCTGAGTCCAAATCTTGGATTATGAAGGTGACATCGGTGCATGGAGAGTAGAGCTATACACACCTCATTACAGAGAAAGCAGGATAAGATTGAAAAAGCACCAACATGTCTGAGCTGGGTGAGGTCACAGGTGGTGAAGTCTGAACAAGTGAGGAAAAAAAAAAGAAAAAAGCTGGTACTTTAAAGACATGGGGTTGAATTAAGTTAGCCAAGTATGCTCTGGGTTGTTCTCCAACAGTACATTACCTTTCAGAAAATGTATGGTACAATTCACTGAGGGGCACTCTCAGAAACGGAGGTACAGCAGAAGTCCATTTCTGTCCATGCGGGTGCAATCTACACAAATTTACCCCCAGGTTTAAAATACTGCACCTGAAGGTAATTATGGGTACATTTTTGAGAACGGAAAAGGGAAACCGATGCTCCCATACTGTAAAAGGTAAATCTGCACTATTTATGTTTTAAGGGACATTATCAGGAGACATTCTTTGTCTAGCTAAATACAAAAAGAAATGAAGCTCTCTCTATATTATCTTAGATTTTAAGATTTTATTGTGTTCTTTGAGTAAAACAAATAAGCCAATGTCTGTACATTGGCAACATGGTGGTCATGGCCAACAAGAACCTTCTAAGTTCAAACCTACCTTTGTTCCCACTGTTCACTGCGCAGATGTCACACAGATTAAAGCTATAGTGATCAAGAAAAATGCTAAATAATAAATAAATTAATGGATGCCCTGTCCCTGATTACACTGGTCTGTTACATTAAGATACAAAATTGTCTTTGGAGGTTCAAGACTGATTTCTGTGAGACTCAGACCACAAGGAAACAACTGACGGTACCATCCTGGCGACAGGCTGTTATAGCTCCAAAGGTTCAATAAGGTATTTTATTTTCTGAGAGTGTAGAGTGATAAAGTCATTACTGTGGCATACCACTGGGATTTGGATAGGTCTGGCCTAATGGAGAGTCCAAAGTGGTACCAGGCAGGCGGGCGACTGCAACAAATAGTGCTAGGAGACCACAGAATGAGCATTAACGCTAGAAGTGCCTGCACTGGTTAGAGGGCACTTCTCCCTTCATACCATTACTCGAGGGAATCTCTGGTTACAACAAGTGGATTTCACTGATGGCAACTGCCAGCGTTCACAACATCAGAGTATCTGCTATTGTCCTCTGAGAAGTCTTTTACAATATCTGATCAAAGATAAGCTTATAAGAAAATATTGATCTATTTGTAATGATCAGCGTGACGATAAAAGGAAAACCTGGGAACCTAATGGCCTTGCAGAGTGCCGTATGCGAAGTTTAATAATCACGCTGGACACACCCTGCACCTAAAGCCTTCTGAGAGTCCTGACATTATCCTCCATGTAAGCATAACGGTAATCATTAAAGGAAAAGAACAAAACATTTTCTGGACGTCTGAACTGCTCCAGAAGCAAGCATAATCAAACATTTTGTGGGGACAAGATGAGAACATTTTGAAGTGCTACAGTTTGAAACAAGCACCTGAAGTGCAGCTATGCTAATGCATGGAGGCTAATTAAAGTCAAAGCAATTACTAAACGAAAAATGTGATTAAAACGAGGCCTGAGGACTCTTTACACTTCTGTTTCAGCTACTGATGAAGCTAAATATAACCCATAGATCAAGAACGCAACATGAACAGCATTGAAAAAAATGTTAGAGCTGATTCCCGCCACTGCTGTGAGGTTAAAGGACAAGGTTTTAACAATGAAAGCAACACACATGTGGTTGTTTGATTTAACTGTTTCCTGTTTGCAAAGGAGTATTTTTTTTTTTAAAAATGATCAAGACTAACTTTCACAGATGTTAAATAAATGAGTTCCAGCTTAATCAGCTTGTAATGGGGCTTTGTCTTTATTTTACAATGAATCGAATTTGCATATGAATAGCTCTGCGGCATTTAAACGTATACAGAATCTGCATCGTTATTTTCAGCATAACCTGCTGAGGGATGTTTAGCTTTGCCACATGTTATGACAATCTGTATTTAGAAGTCTAAATCCTGCCACTGAGGAGATTGCGTGCAGTAGCAACACATCAGAGTCTGACATGAATGCAGTAATTAGATTTGACCCGACAACTCCAATGTGTGGGAGTCGTGCACAAAATCAGTACTTTAGAGGAACATCTGCTTCATCTTCAAATATAAATTATCTATTGAGTTTTAAGTTATGTAAATCAAGTTGGTCCCACACAAAGCTAAAAAGCTCTTTTGGTAGGGGGATTAGAGATGGATTAGCTATGTCAGCACATACATGCCAACTCCAAGTCTACTGTCTCAGATTAATGCTTGCCCTTCTTATCAGATTAGGATTAGGGTTTGGACAATGTACAATAAAAGATTAGGGGCCAGAGAGGAAGGCAATTTTATTGTTAAGCTCTAAAACAAAGTTTAACTTAAAATGTTGTGAATTGGTTCTGATTTGGGAGCTTGGTATTTTTATTTAATATTTTTTTTTACTTTCGGCCCAGAGATTCTGTTTTTATGTTTGTTTGTTTGTTTGTTTTTGACTCTAAATAAGAATAGGAAGTACAGTCACAAAATTATGTGAACGCACGCTGATCTTTAACTGGTTCCAGCATTTGTGACTTTTTAAAAAGACTCTCAAGAGGGAAATAATTTCCAGAACAAATTAAAAAAATTTTTTTAAAAAGTGGGGTGGTTCACTGGATTGGCAGACTGGGGTTGTGGTTCTGATCTTCAAAAAGTGGGACCAGAGGGTGTGCTCCAACTACTGGGGAATCGCATGCCTCAGCCTCCATGGGAAGGTCTATGCCAGAGTGCCAGAAAGGAAAGTTTGTCCATTAGTTGGACCAAGAAGAACAATCTGGATCGCGGAGTGGTAGACCAACTCTTTATCGTTTCAAGGATACTCAAGTGTGCATGGGGCACATCCAGTTTAGATGTTTTTTGTCAACTTGGAGATGGCATTCAACCGCTTTCCTCAAAGAAAATCCGGTGGGGGGTGTAGCGGTAGCATGGGGTGGTCTGGCCCGTTGATACAAGCCATTCAGTCACTGTACAACCACAGTGAGAGCTTGGTCCACAGTGCCAGCAATAAGTCCGACGCTGTGGCGAAGAGAGAGCTGAGAATAAAAGCAAAGCTGTCTAGTTATCGGTCGATCTATGTCCCTCCCCTCACCTATGGTCATGAGCTTTGGGTAGTGACCAGGAGAATGAGATCACCGATGCAAACAGTGGGAATGAGCTTCTTCTGAAGGGTGGCTGGCCTCTTCCTTGGAGATAGGCTAAAGAGTGCAGTTGTTCAAGAGGGGCTCAGAGTAGAGCCCTTACTCCTCCACATCAAAAGGAGCCAGTTGAGTTGGCTTGGGAATCTAGGATGCCGCCTGGGCGCCTCTTGGGTGAGATGTTCTGGGCATGTCCTACCGTGAAGAGGCCCCCGGGGCAGACCCAGGACACGCCGGAACGATTATATCTCTCGGCTGGCCTGGTGTTTCCCCGGATAAGCTGGAAGAGGAGGTGGCTGAGGAGAGGGAGGTCTGAGTTTATCTGCTTAGGCCACTGCCCCTGTGGCAGGATAAATGGAAGAAAATGAATGGATGGATGGATGGATAGATATTGACGTACAGTCCTGTTTGCTTGTTATTTGTTTGGTTAATTGCTGCTAGCTGGTGTTGGGGCATTTTATCTTGGTGTGAAAATGTCAGCAACTGACAATCACTGCAGTGTGAAACTAAAATGGCCACTCCAGAAGTTAACACTTTTCAACTTCCAATGAGGCTGCTTGAAACATTTTTTAGAAAAAAAAAAATACTGTTAGATAAGAAGATATGATAATGTTAGACTTTAATACTTGGTAAACGTAGCATGTGCCCGCAGGGGGGTGCCGGTGTTATTGCTACTGTCACATCTCTTTAAACCACCTGGGACCTTTCTGTGTTTAGTTTGCCGGTATTGGTTGTCTCCAGGTGCTCCAGCTGTCTACAAGAGAAGTGACTGTGAGCATAAATAGTCATCTGACTGGTAGTCCAACCAGGGTGTGCCTTGTTGCTTTTCCTCATGTCAACTGGAATACACCCCAGTCCCCTCAAGGACCTCCAAAAAGTAAACAGGTAGATTACTCCTGTCTATTGAGACAGCTGTCTCTGTAGGTTGAGGCAAACACCAAGTACCTGAATTATTTTTAGTACCAAGTCAGCGCGGCCTCTCTGTACATGCCCTTTATCTCAATTCTTCCTGCCAGCTGTTTTATTTTGTTTCTAATGCCACGTAAATGCAAACATTTTATCTCACAGGTAAATTTTGCAGAACCCAGAGACAGAGACTACAAGTCAGATGTTGAGTGAATTAATCATTTGAATGATTTCTGCATGCGTATATTAAACAGGTTAATCAATTTCCTGCGTGACTGACATCTTGGCACAATATGAAGACATCTCATTGACATCCTAATAATCCTGCCGCCTCCACCCAAATTACAAATGGCTGCTCATATGTTTGCTAAACTGAAGTGTCTGCTGTTGTGCAATGCTTTATTTTCATTCCCTTTTGTTCAGCTTCTCTGATTCCGTTCCCCAGTGGTAGCTGCAAAGCTGATGTTTGAAGTCACTTAATTCTCAAGGCTGCCAGGTGTCTATTTTCCTTCTTCCTAACCTTCAAACATCAGCAGCCTTCCTTACAACAGCCTGTAGGGATGTACGCTAACAGCAATTCCCCAGCTGGGAGCCTAGCAATTACAGCACCCCTCATCTATTCCTTTAATTGCAAAGGGAGCTGCTTCCTGGGTGATCAGACTTCTTGCCTGCCACCAGGGAGACTGGCTTCATCACCACTGGCAGCCTCAGGTAAATGAGGGTATTTTGCTGGAGAGCGAAATAAAGGTTATTTGTTAATAGAGCAAGGTGATTCATACCTCTCTTGAACCATAACCTTAGCTGAGCGATTAGCTGTTCTGCATGATGGATGGGTCATGTTGTTTGATGCTAGTTCAAGGACAACACGCGGTGCCCCGACAGTATATCTAAGTATGATAAAACATATAGACAGAAGGCTCTAACTATTTCTGGAATAAAAAAAAGAAATATGACACAACAGAATGCAATCCTGCAGCTGAATGTTATGCATCAGCTTTATGAAAACAGCAACGTGCACGAGGGGGATGGCTCCCATATAAATGGACTCCTGAAGGCTCACCCGGGAACAAAGCACCAAGCCGGTGCATTTCATATGTCACATCTTGCCTGATGAGAAACCTGATACTTAATGTGTTTGTGGGGGTCATGGCAACGAAACCCTCTTAGTGGTGGCAGTGGGAAGCCAAGACAGCTAACGTGCTAATTAGCCTGTTAGCGCAACAATGTGTAAAACGGTGAATTAAACACAAGAGTGCACTTTTGCCTGGAGAAATCTGTACAGAGCCTTAATAACACAAGCAGCAATGATACTCGGCAAATAAAATGCATTTATATCGCTTTCCCTTTTTTACTAGCCATGCAGAAACTCCAAGGATGCCAGAGACTGAATTGTTTGACTTTGATAAAACACACTTTCTTTATTTCTTCATAAAAATGACATGACTGCACCTATTACTCAGCATCTCATTTAAACCCACCTCATTTCGATGTTTTTAAAGCAATGCATACAGTGAGATAGTGCCTCTACAACGACGGTTTTGTAAGCACATCGTTTTCGAATGACCCTGGATGATGTTGGAACTTCGGAAATGTAGAGGCTGAATAAAACTCAACCAGAAAAAAGAACTTACATGACGAATTTTTAAAAGGCTATATTGGTTTCATTTCTCCTGAAAGTAAATAAATCCTCATTTTCACTGTAGCAGCTGATATACTGTGGGAAAGGGCATAATTAACACATCCACTATCACTTGCAGTAAAAAGCTACATACAGTGATCAATGAGAGCAATTTCAGTAAAGATCAATAAATGTGAATGACACATATGTCTTTTCATATGAATCATTTTCTATAGGCATTATGAAATCTGGGCAGCAGCTCTTTGGAAAATGGATAAAAACATCCAAAACAGATTTGACAGGACTCTCTATTGGAACCCAATCAACATTCCTCTGTAGAGACAAAATAAATAGTGGTAAAGTCAGAATATTGCAGTGGGAATTTATATTCGTATATTAACTTGAATTTGGCTCAAGGGCCCACCATAAACTTAATGGATCAATGTTTTATTGAGATGCTCGAGAGATCAAGACAATGCCATCGTTCAGGTCTAATTGACATGATGAGGAGCTATTACTTTATTGATCTACCTGGCAAGTTGCGCTGGATCAGCTGAGGCCTGTATCGACCTGACTAAGTGGGTCCACAGACCTCTGAGGGTCAGGCAAATGTTAAGGGGATATTACCAGTTGTTTGTTGAGCTGGATCTAAATTGGCTAAAAAAAAAGAAAAGAAAAGAAAAGAAAAGAAAACCCCATACTGATCCTGACTGTAATACCTGTAAAAATGGCGTGCTTATGGAACAAAAAGTTTTTTGTATGTCATTACAAATAAAAACATGAATAAACCTTGTTAGGCAGCTTAGTGAGTTAATATCATAACAATAAATTATCATAAAATAGACTTCTGATCTTTTTACACACCACCAAATACTGTACATAGACTGTAAAACAATAACTCCAGAGTGACATAATTATAATAAAAAGAAATTCCAGACGAGACCAGCAAGAGCCCGTCATTTTTTTTAATCCCAGCCAAAGTCGTGACCAGTCATCTGGTAAAATTTGATATTAAAAGGTTTGTAAAAGTCTCTTAGTTTCTGAACCACCTCTGGGTCAATATTAGGATGAGTCCTGCCTTTGGTTTTACCCAAGCAATGTGGCTTGCCGTTCCCCTCAGGTCTCTTAAGGCAGGGGAAGCCTTTTGCTGGGTTAAAGTGGAAATGCTTCTCCGTGACCACCCTCCTCAGTCCCAGAAAGTCCTGGACGCGAGCCATCTCACCTGCGGGGTCGGTAATGAGACGCTCTCCACTAACAAACAGCAGCTGCTCCGTGGGGAAGTACTGGAGCCAGCGCTCAAGGTGCTTGGCATACATGCCAATCTGTACAGCACTCCATGTGGTGTCAATCAGACCTGTGGAGGTGTTCTTCAGGGTCAGGCTCTCAAAAGAAGGGATGTCTGGCTTCTTGGAGCGGGTCTGAGTGTAGTCTGAGATGGCCCGTGTGACAGGATCCCGAACAACCACAATTAGCTTTGTGTCTTTAGACATGGCGTAGATCCGAGCAGGGACCTCCTTGGTAACATAGTAGCTGGGGGTCTTTTCCATGGTCAGCTGGCCATCTGATGACTTAGGCATCAATTCCCTGCAAAGGACATAAACACAACGAATCACATTTGCACTGCAGGTGATATAATTTGCATAAAGAAACTGTGCCATCACCACTGTATGGTCTGCTTTTCTTTGTGAAGTAAACAGCTTACAAAAGTGCCAGTCATGGACAACGAGATTAGCACTGACACAATATCACTCCGTGGCAGGTCTCTAAACACTGTCAAACAAGAGTTAGTCAATCGTCACCGAGAAGATAATTGCAGACGCCATGAGCAGGATTGGCAAAGCCTGTGACAGTCAATAACGTGACAGGGACCAGCAGGTAGAGCAGGAGTCCTATCAATCTTTGGTAATTGCGTATGAACACAATGCACAGTTCCTGACATGTTCCAAGTACAAACAGTAAAGGAAGACATCCGCCCTCCTGTTGCTGCATTAAATATCTAAAAGCCTAAACCATCTTACAATCCTCACACTGAAATATTCCTCAGATTCATTACATTATACAAATGCCAGCTTAGTTATGAATAGGTAGTATTATACATTTTAATGTCATGCACCTTCTTCTCATATCTGTCAGTATTTTTGTGTGAATTGTGACTATTTGATGAAGCTTTGCATTCCTTTGGAAAAATGCTTGGGAGCTGTCTATTCCCATTACTGCATATTCTTCTTAACCCTGGATGGCTCGGGTTGATCATAATATAGCCTGTTAACTGCAGCCCTCACTGGATAATGGCTCAAGTGAGCCAAGAGGGATTAGGACTAAGCCAAACACGCTAGAGCATTAGAGGCTGGTTGACTGCCTGTTGGCGAGCTGGGTGGCTGGCTTGTCTCTGGAAAAAGGGGGAGAGATATGTGGCTATTATGATGAGAATCACTGGTGAGTATTTCAAATCCGTGAAAAAACAAACAGTTACACAAAGTTTGGATACACTAGCACATATTCCTATACAGAAGAGTGCAAGCAGGGAATGTAATTTTCATGCTGAGACTGAGTCAGAGAGTTGCTGATTCAACTCTTTTCCTCATCTGGTCCCTATCATCACAAAAAATGTAAATAAAAGCAGAATGTAATGATTTAGAAATTACAGCGTTCTGTTTTTTACGATACACAGCATCCCAACTTTTTTCTTTTAGAAATTGCATTGTACTTTAACATTCTGATACCTGCAGCCCTTAATCGGAGCATGAGAGCTCATGCTGATCTGGCAAATGACTTAAATCGAGAGCAGTGCGCAGATATTTCTTCTTCAAGGCCAAGAAATGTAAGCCATGGTGTAACGCCTTGTGTTCACAAGCGTCACTTTCAATCATACCTCATGTGGGTTTGCATCAGTCGCAATGCAAATCTGCAATTGTTACAGTGCGTGGTAATATTCTCAGGTTTTGATAGTGAGCGGTTGATCTAAATCAAACAACAGGAAAGCACAGAAACCATGTCATTAAAACAATTACCATAATTTCCAACCATCTGTTGGTTTAGCAACAGCTTTCATCTTGCAATTTTGTGTGAGGAGACCAACAAAAAAAAAATGGCAAGATTTTGCTTTGCACAGCACTGTGAGAAGAGGAGCGCTTTAGCTACAGCCATTACCCACACATTATTAGTGCTATTTAAACAGAAGAGGGGTTGTCTTATACAGTTTCATCACCTAATGTCACCTGCTCTTTCTTTCTTCTATGGGAGCCCTAGGTCTCACGCATTTATTGTGTTTTTCTCTCCCTGAGAGCCTTGGCCACCACTGAATGTGTTGGAGGAAAAAAAGACAAAGCAGAGTGATACAAACAACTCTATTAGAGCTCAATGCAATTATCTTCTGCATCTCTTGAATACACACAAGTGGAGTGCCGTAGGCCTTTTTCTCAGGGCCTCAATAGGAACAAAAACTTGCTACCTATCAGACTTTCCACTTAGTCAATGAGAAAAACAACCTGTGTGATGAGGGCATGCATTATTCATCTTAGCACGGATAGAGAGGAGTAGAACATCTCCAACTGAACGAGGTGTGAGAGAGTTGCCTCAGGGGGGGCAGATGTAGCAAGCTTTCACAATTTGTTCTTCTTAATAAACAATGTCGCTTGGAACCAATAGGTTTCAGTGCATCTATCAGTCAGCCGTGCAAAGACACTGTCGTTCAGCATTGAGACACATGGAGCCACAAGGTGCTGGACCTTTAACCCTTCATGAATTTTTCACGATTTTATTTGACTTTGCAAAGCAAGCTAATAAATAAATAAATCGCTCAGTGTGTTTTCTCAGTCATACAGCAAGAAGTCCAAACTTTGACGAGTTTGTACCTGTAGCTGGTGCAATACAAATAAATCTATAATGCTTGGCCTTACATATAAACATCCTTTGCCTCCCAACTTAAAATCACTCAGAACAAGAGGAATGCGACAATAAGAAGGGAGGAGGACAGTCTGAGTCTGAGTCTAAAGCGAGAGAGGAAGAGAGTAAATACAAGGATTAGATGGAGTCAGGTGCATCATCAGGGGATGGAGACCGACGCCTAACTTGTCGGCAGCCTAAATAGCACAACCTACAGACAGACATTAGCCCAGGATTGGTGGGTTGTGTAATGTGCCTGTGTTTTGTCTGCCGGGCAGTCAGGTGTGTCCGTTTAACTGGGGAGACGGGGTCTGAAATCTGGTGCCTTGTTTACATTCATTGCTATCAGGAAGCAGGTTCAAAGGTAGGAATTTACAATGTTACTGCCTGTAGCTTGGTGTTCAGCTGCTGGATGATGCCCTCTGTAATGAGTTCAGTAAGGACCAAGTACGGTTCAGAAAACCCCAAGAAGGGTTTTTTTTATTCTCCAGTATTCTACTTGACTGACTCTAATTGGCATCTATATTTCAGCTTTTCAGGCCTGGACAGCGCCAGAAAAAAAAAACCTTCAGCATCATCTAATGTCATGACGAGTACTAATCTTATTCTGCAGCCTCAGAGAGCAGTTGCACTTCTATGGGAAACATCCCTCTTCTCAAAGACAGGGTGAGAGGTGTGGTATGCAGCCACTTGGACTCATCAGACCAGTATCAGACCAGTTTACTCAAAGACAACGATTTCTCTGGCCATGATTAAAAGCATTCCACGGTGAAACATTACATCATCATTACATTTTAAATTTCCTTCTTATGGAGCCACAAATAACAGCTTCGTCATGTCCTCCACTATTGCTGTCAGTATATGCAGAACTCAAGGCCACCTGGCTGCCTGGTAGAAACAGGCCCATTTTCAAGAGAGGAGGAGGAGGAACAGGAGGAGCAGCCGTTCTGGCTTCCCTCACACAACTGCCAGCATTAACATTTAATAATTCTGGCAATCCCTTCTTTGGAGGGCTTTTAAGTCGGGTCTTGGTGCTCAGAAACACAAACCAATACCATGAAGCTAATCGCTTAGCGTGCACTGTTTTTGCAGTCATGACAACAACCATAAAAAAAATCTTTATTGTTATCAGTGCATGGTAAGCCTGTGTGGGTTATTTGCTTCTGTCTTTATGCAAAGTTCCACAGAAGATGAACAGAGCCAACAGTGTGATTCACCAAAATCAAGGGAGTTTCAGTGGAATGTGTTTGCGTCTGAGTGTATGGATCAAAGTTCAGGGGGTGAACAGTCCTGCACCAGGAGCCAAGTGAACCAGTAGTCCCTGATATTGGTCAAATGCGAACGGCACTGACAAGTGCTTGCATACATATGGAGGTGGAAAGTATGACACTGATGTAATAGGCCCAACAATACTAACTAATATGATCAAGCTTGAATGAGCATAAAATTGTCAGGAGCCCATTGAATTTTTTGCACAGCTACTGTACATTATATCAATATATCAGAGCACTGTCAACTTATTCTTGCACTGTTTGGAGCGGTAATATTACGGAAATTGTGTTAATTAAAACATTTAAATGGTACTTCAAGAAATCCATTATTGTAGTCCATCAATATTTCTGGCATATGTAATGTGTGGAACAATTAGACTATTCCCTGCAGATGCATGGTGGTTTGAGAGGATCAGAAAAAGCAAACAAGACTTCAAAGAAGAAAAACAAAGATGGCTGAGGCAGATTGGTTGTTTCTAAAGTTGCCCTGACTGTCTGTCAGGGAGTCTCTGCAGCAGAGTGAAAGACAGATTCAGGAAACAACAGATTTTCCCCGAAGAAACTACAAAAAAGAGAGATGAGGAAGTCGACAACTCATGGGGATATAATGGAGTGAACTTGTTTTGTTTCAGTGTTTCCAAAGTGCTGTAATAAGTGCTGTGGTTTGACAAATTGCCTCAAGAAAAAGCCCGGGGGGTTGTTGAAGCAAATTAAGCCCCTCCAATCTCTGGAATAGGGAGGGGATGCGCACATTACTAGTATTGACAATTTAGATGATTTATTCTAGGAACTGCTAGCAAAAAACCCCAAACAAAAACAAACCAAAAAAAAAAAAAAAAGTTTGTTTAGGAAATTAAGTTCTTAAAGTCAGCTTGAAACAGATAGCATGTGTGAAGCATCTCAGTGTCGGCACGCATTTCCCTTCTTTTCTCACAGGGTGCTGACGCATCATTTCAAGCTGGGAGACGACTTCATCGAGAATTCTCTCGCTTAGACCAATTCTCATGTGTCCTTGCAGCGAAAAGTGCTGAGTGAACAAAAAGACACCAGTGGATTTAAATAAATCTGCTCCTGGGAAATGCAACTTTTCGCACAGAGATCTCTGAAAGTCAACTTTCGGCCTAAAAAAGCTTAAGCGCGGTGTTTGAGTCTTTTCTTGGGCGGGTTCCAATGAATGCTCCTCCTGATGAACTCCTGCTGGGCTTTCGTCAAAGGGCACTTTCACCCTTCTGAGCACATTTGCATACAAAGTGAAGGCAGAGAAAACATGTTTCACACTAATTGTCTGCTCTTTTATTGTCAGGGTTAATGCAGTCCTCGGGGGTTCTCCAACATCCCTTTTCATGGAGCTCCATTGCGCAAAAGTAAGAAAAGACTCACTTTAAATTTACTGCCCTCTATCTGCCACTGGGCTGCAGTAAGCTCCCTTGGGGCTCCGAGGAGGATTAGCCCGTTCTCCGATGCCCTCCGTGAATTAGTAAGAAAGCTCTTCATTGTTCTATATTTGGAACCTCAAGAGGAAAAACATGATTACAGCAATTAAGTCACATCTACCACATAGAGTCCAGAAGACCTTGATGAGTGCATTCAGTAGATGTTAACCTGTCTTAAAAGGCATATAGGAGGAAGTTAGAATTGTGCTGTTACTAAAGAAAGGAGGAGACAAGCAAGAAGCCATTCCCACGGCTTTTGGGAGTTGCCTCCTGCGCGCTGTTCGAGTAAGCACGCAGTATTGTATGTCTGCTTCTCTTTTTCTGCCTTAGAGTGAAAACATGCTATATTGTGGTTGGTCTCCTGCTGGGCGAGGGCCCCTCCTTTATGTGGGGGCTCCAGAGGGATGGACACAACAGACCTCCACCAGAATGGAACACACCAATCACAGCAGATAAATGGTTGCGGGCACAACTCAATGCCACCCCGGGAGCTGATAAGCCCACCCAGCAGAATGCACCTCTCCCCAAGTTGCTGCTCACCATTAGTCAGTGAGCAATGAAGTGAAACATGTGGGCCAACAAGTCAGCGGACGCCTCTTCCTGGCTTCATGAAAAGACTTACCTTTGATCAGTGAGGATATACGTAGGAATGTATGGTGATTTTTTTTTAGGCACATTTTCTGATGTATAGGTTAAAAATGAACCAGCAGCAATGCACTGCTCCTTAAAGGCAGCCAGGTTTTTTTTTTCTTCTTTTTTTTTGAGCACCACTAAATGATCATTAAGGACTGACTTGATGTCACAAGGGCTCTGCTGCAAGGGGGTCAATTTGTGGCACAGAGATCTCGCTGTGACAACTCAAGCTGAGTTATTTTAATTAGCGAGATCACCTCTCTGGAAAAAGAAGTCTTCATTATGCATTAAATGTCCACGAGATCAAACTGTTTCTCACATCCACTAGCTGTGTGTTTACTGTGTAACTGTCACCGTGAACAACAAGCAAGCATGTCTCAATTATATATAAAGGGTTTTTATTTTTGACTATTACTTACATAGCATTAAATCCTCTCCATCTTTAATGCTGGCATCTCCATTTTTTTTTTTTTTAGCCATCTCTTTTTCCTGACATGTGTTACCTAGTTGTGGATTATAACAGCATGAAGACTCATACCTGCTCAAGCACAGGACAGGTTTGGTTTATTTTTGACAGTCTGCTACGATGGACAAAAGAATTTCTCTGCAGACTGATCATCCAAAAAATGCCCTAAACCTGTCCGGAAATTCTCAAAAGAGCTTAGGCAAGAAGTCCTTTGAACAATGCTTCACTTCCCCTATTGTAGCTTCATGGAGCCAGCTTTGAAACAGCGTCTACATCCTTTGACACTGCCTGTTAATCCCTGGGCTCAGTCAAATGGACACCTGATGCAGCAGTATCTCCTATTATCGCTTATTAACAATGTGGCCGCCCTGATGTAAAGCACTCAGTGCCATTCTACAGTATTTTTCTTTTTCCACTAAGAGTAGTGCGTTGTTATTGTGCGGCTGAGGTGATAGCAAAGAGCTCACAGTGGCCGTGACACAGAATACAGTAAAAATGTTGCATCACACAATGCTTGTGGAGGCAGCCACAGATCTGTGATGATAACCTTTGATGCCGGTGTCTATTTGGATTGAGCATACCAAGCCAATTAATCAACAGAATGGAGATTCTGGAAAGTTGAATCTCACTTCACGTGGCTAAAGGATGGCAGTTTTATGTAAATTGCTGACTCCCAACTATAAACCAAAGGCTCTTACTCTGAACCACATCCAGAATTCAGGTCAAGTCTAAATGGAAGCCTTGGATTATCATTTTCTCCCTGGTGCCCTCTCTTGTTGTTTGAGAGCCAGCAAAAAGTCGAGATCCACGTATGGATGTAAGAAAAATTCCAGGAATTGTCAGTCAGGGTCATGCAAACAAGCACAAATCAATTGTCCTTTGTGTAAATGGACACGACTGGGAAAAGCTGCCAAACAAAATAAATTAAAAACACCAATGTGAATTCATATGGTGCAACTTAGCTGAGTGCTCAAAGTACATTAAAGGTTTGGCTGCATTTGAAATTGTTGAAGCTGTAAAAGCGTGCCCATCTGTATGTTAAAAGCCTGAGCCTGCTCTTCACATTGGTACACAGTTTGTACAGTACTGCAGATAATGCAAGTATCATCTCACCAGCAGCGTTTATTTTGTGGCTGAGTTTCAGTCAGTAGCAAGAAACCTGCGTGGTGTTATCTCCCGTGAACTCTCTGCTACTCCAGAAATGGATATTTTACATGACATATTCCTCTTTCATGTTTCGCAATCAGCATGACAAACTGCGAACATGTTTAACCCGAGGCCATCACACACTACAAACACACGCTACACAACACGCACTTCACAACACTACAGGGGCTCAGTGTGTGACAGAATATTTTTTTCAGTCTTCAGTAAATGAAAATCTAGCAGCAGCTCAAATGTCCCTTGAGTTTGACTGTGCACTGCACAGAATCCTTGTCCTTTGCCCTCGTTTGATTAATCCTTCTTGTCTTATCAACTTCCACACATAACTCGATTATCACAGCTGATGTCATGAGGCTACCTGTCATAATAATTTAATGGCGTCATTTTTAGTTAAGTGAGGATAGAAGTTAAGGAGGATGAAAGGTTTTAGTTCAAATGTGGATATAATAACTGTAGCTTTAATAAAGCGGGGGGGGGGGGGGGTGTTTGGTTTGGGGCGT
>VUQK01019603.1:0-22815 GCA_015106715.1 Bujurquina vittata
AGATGTAAATAAAATTGAGGTGCGGGTAGGCGTGAATAAATAAGTGGGGCCACCACAGCAGTCCCACCTATCAAACCCACGTACTACACCTGCCCCTCAAAGCCCTATATGTGCTATGATGTGTGTAAACTGCAGGATGCAATTAAAAAAGGGAGAGGTGAGACACAATGCAACACAGTGTGAAGGATTGGCACCTTCCACCGCGGCACTGCACCCACCCCTACCCCCAAAAAACCCTCTGAGTGTGTGTGTGTTGTGTTGTTTGATAGAGTGGGAGGAGAGGAAGGGTCAGGAGTCATACGACAGGAGGTAGAAGACTATCCCCGGAGGAAGAGAGCCAGCAAACTGCTGGCTCTCTAAACACCCCAGTTCCTTACTCCCAACCACAGGGCAGAGAAGGCAGGTCCAGGGTCTGAAGCGACACATTGAGTTTCATTTATTTCATTTAAATATTTGGCATTCATTACCTAATATACCTTCAACTATATAAGTTTTGTCCCAATAGCCAGCCTCGATAGGCCACGATTGGTCCGTCAGGGTCTCTACCTTTGGCCACTGCCCAACACACATTGCACCAAACACCTATGATGCCTCCTGAGCGTAGTAAGCCAACAGGAGCGCAGGTCCATGTTTCCTCTTCAGACTGCGCCCAGCTGGGCACCACGGGCTAAGGCCTGGCCATTAGAGACTCTCTCTTGAGCTCCCTCCCTAGGCCTGGGGGCCTCCTCCAGGATGGGGCCCCGGTAACCGTATCCCAGGCACAGTAAACAAGTGGAGGAGTTTAAGTATCTCTGGGTCTTCTTCACAAGTGATGGGAGACTGAAGTGGGAGTGATGCGGACACTGCACCGGTCCGTTATGGTGAAGAGAGAGCTAAACATGAAAGCGAAGCTGTCCATTTGCGGGTCAATCTACGTTCCTACGCTCACCTATGGTCATAAGCTTTGGGTAGTTACCAAAAGATCCCAGATACAAGCGAATACAACCAGGAGCCATCCTGACTAGGATGCCTCTTGGGTGAGGTTCCGGGCATGTCCTACCAGGAGGATGCCTAGGGCAGACAAAGGACAGACTGGAGAGATTATATCTCTCAGCTGTCCTGGGAATACCTCCGTGTCCCCCAGATTAGCTGGAGGAGGTGGCTGGGGAGAGGACGGTCTAGGCTTCTCTATTTAGGCTGCTGCCCCTGTGACCTGGCCCCAGATAAGTGGAAGAAAATGGCCTCTACCAGAGGCCTGGGAGCTTGAAGGTCCTGCACAGTAACTTAGCTGTTCCTAGAACTGTGCTCTTCTGGACAGAGATCTCATATGTCTTTCCTGGAATCTGCTGGAGCCAATTTCTCAATTCGGCAGTCACTGACCCGAGTGGTCTGATTACCACAGTGCCCACTGTTACACTCACCGTCCACACCCTCTCTAGCTCTTCTCTCAGCCCTTGGTATTTCTCGAGTGTCTCAGGGTCTTTCTTCCCGATTTTACTGTCGCTGGAAGTCGCTGTATCTGGACGTTATCTATGTGGAGTGGACCTGATTCATGGGGCCTCTTGGCCAGGTCATATTTTTAAATGAGAACTGATTCTCAAACCTTTTACATGGTAAAATAATGTTGTTTTTTTAAAAAAAAAAAAGTTCCACAGGACCTTAGCTCTGTCATTCTCAGCTACCCTTAGTGGATCTGGGGTCTTGCCTGGTGTAGTAGACTTCAGCCTCTATCGATCTCATGCTTAGAGCTTGTTCCTCTGCAGCCATTAGTGCCTCTGTGCTGTCTTTCAGCCCAGCGTTGCCCAGCCATTGGTAGGATTTTTCTATATCAGCCACTTCTTCTGTCTGCCAGTGGTACATGCCATGCAGGAGGCTTTCCTTCCATGATGGTTCTTGTTTTGCTCGTCTTCTTTCTCATTGAATATATACAATAATATCTGTCCTTTAATCTTTCCTTTTCCTTTTTATCAAGAACTTTGTGGTGCAGGGAAAGGCCAGTGTGACAGACTGGCAGACAGTGTACCCGGAAAAGAATTACATCTTTGGGGACTTCATTGAGCGTATGTGGGCTTACCTCACCATTCAGCAGCAACTGGAGAAGAGGTTGGTTCATGGGGCAATTTCTCAGATTACACACAGAAATAGTTTATTTAATTAGAAATCATGTATATTATACATCATAATAAACTTATTAAAGTCACCCTCCCCCTTTCCAGTGACATCAGTGCTGAACAAGAGAGGAAAAATATAACAGCCAAGGCTCTGAACATGTCCCTGAAATATAACTTTGTCACCCCTCTCACGTCCATGGTGGTCACCAAGCCTGAAACTGAGGATGGAGCTGACAGCTCTGTCATTGCTGATAAACTGACCGAGAGTAGGAAAAAAATACAGCTAATTAAATTAGTGGAAATAGTCTTCTCCTATTACTTTTGCAATAATAATTTTTGTTTTTTAATTGCTTTCCTGTTTTGCAGGCCAGCGACAGGAAGCAGAGAGACGTTTGGGTATGGTAGATCTTTTTATTTAATTTACTGTGTTTTAATTTTACAAATATAACAAAAGAATTTCCCAAATTGGGGATAAGTAAAGTATATCTTATCTAACTTACACAATACATATAAAAGAAATGTGCTTTTAGCAGGTGCCCATGCATCCCCTGCTGTCGGCTCTCATGGACTACCTGAGGGTAAGCTTTTTATACATTTATGCCAAATTTTTAACGGAGGGGAGGGTCACAATTAATTAGCCGACAACCAGTTTCTTACAAACATACAAAATGTAAGATATAGTTGCATTTAATGCCACTGTAACAGAAAAGCAGTGCAACTTCCTAAAAATCTTCACTGAAAACATTTTAATGGTACATGAAAGACTTGGCAAACTCTGGAATTGTAAATGTTTTCATTGAAATTGTTTCAGAGGTCTGCCATATCAAACACAATAATCATGGGGATACTGATGGCTTGCACAATGGTATTAAATGCACTTCTATGTTGCCGCTAAAATGCAAACTCCTTTCATGCTCATCAACGCCGGGTGAAATAAGACAGTCAGTGCAACTACCTTAAATCCTTAAGGACACGGTCATGGTCAAGATAACCTCAAAGTGAGCGTCACAATGGGGAAGAAAGGTGATTTAATTGACTTTGAACAGGGCATGGTTGTTGGTGCCAGACAGGCTGGTCTGAGGACAGCGGAGAGGGCAACCGGAGCAGCAGCCTGAGCCTGACCACAAACACAATTTAGCATAAAGCAGTATTTCAAAATGGGTAATATCAAGGTCCAATACCACATCATCTGTCATACATTTCACATCTTCCCTTTTCTTTGTTGTATCTTGTTTATTATTTATTTATCTAGTTATTGATTTGCTTGTATATTTCTGAATGACTATATCTCTCCTTGTGTGCCTTTAATGTAAAAGTGCTGCTGGAACTTTAATTTCCCTGATGGAACCATCCCAAAAAGGATCAAACATCCCTTAAAGTTTAACTGAATCTAATTTAAACATCACAAAAATACACCTGTGAGCTTGATGATTATATTTGTTTTTTCTCTGACATACGTTCTTCTTTTTGCAGTTGATGGAGATCCTCATTTTATGGTAGCGCTTCCAGACAGAAACGCCACTCTCTGCTTCAACGTCAACGACAAACCAGGAACCATTTTCAGTCTAGTCAGAGATTCAAAATCAGGTCCGTCTTGGGGCTTCCTAAAATAAATCATTCTAAAAGGAGAATTTTCTTTTTTCAAATCATTCATTCATTGTCCTCACTCATTTCAGGCTTTGCAGTGAATGGCCAGCTAATTGGCAAGAAGAAAGTTGTTCAGGATGGTAACATGAACACCTACTTTGGCCGTTTCGGTATCATCCATCGGAAACTGGGGGTGAGGCTGGATGTGAGCACTCAGGATATCTCGGTCTTCTATAGCGACAAGCAGATCAAGCTGCTGTGGTCTGATGTAACCTCCCTCAAAGATGCTGAGTGAGTAAAGTCCCTGAATCCCAGATGTTCAAAGGTGAAAATACACCAATTAAGCCTTTTTTGTTACAGAGTACTACATGTACTTCAATCACATTGACAAATAAATCTTTGTTTTCCACCTATCTCCTGTGATTTGATGCCTCTTCCCAAGTATGGAGCTCAGGCTCACTAATAACTGCAGTCTGACAGTGACGCTGAGGCACTCAGTGAAATTCATGGTCCTCAGACACACAAAGTTTTGGAAAAGACGCCACGACCACCAAGACTACCTTGGTTTCTACACTCTGGACAGCCACCACTTGTCTGCTTCGGTTCACGGTCTGCTAGGTAGAACATTACAAGAAGCTTTCATATTTCATCTTTTTAAAAAATAAAATAAAGTCAAGTTTTGAAAGCACAACAAGAGATGTAAAATAAGTAATTTCTTCCAGGTCAGTTCTACCACGGGGTTGCGTTTGAGCTCACAGACCTGCGTCCAGGTAAAGTCCAGGAGAAATTGGATGCCACCATGTACGTGAAGGGACAAATGATCAGTGTGACCAGGTGAAGTGACACCATAACATTAAGACATGTACAAAAGTTAATTTCTTTTCACGTATGCACAAATCAACCATATATATATATTCTGTAGACACTGGCAGAAGGACTTTAGAGAGGATGTGAAGAATGGAGAAAACATCCCGTGCTGGTTTGTTGACAACGATGGAAGAGGCCTCATCGATGGAGCAGCTTCGGACTACATCGTCTCAGACCTTTTTCTGGCTTTTTGAAAACTCAAAATGCGAGCGGCATTGCACCGGGTGCCGCGGCCTACTTGTAAATGCCAAGAGTGGTGCGTGGAGGAAAAGCACTGTAGTGAGTCACTGGGTGTTTTCATTTAAAAATGACAAACATGCAGAAAATGAAAGCGAGCACAATAATGACATGTTTATATATTAAGGCAAGCACATCACATTATGGTATATTTTCGGAACTGGTGAGTGTGTGTGTTGGTGTATGTTAGGCATTACAGAGCATAATCAAACTCGTGTTAAATATTACTTACTGCTAAATATTATTTTGTCAGATAGCAACAGCGACGTCGTTTGCTGTGTCCAAATAATTCAGAAGGTAAAGCTTTCTAAATATTCTCATAAGTTTGCATACCTCACATACCACATTCATTTCTCTATGATTTGTTGGAATTAAATATTTGTTTTGTTTTTGCTGCCTGTCAGCATAGAGAAGATGCTGGACTTGAGGATGGCATCCAGTATTCACATTTTCTGCACTTCAGTCTTTGACAAACCGGTTATTATACAGCAGGCTGAGTTCTGTCATGTTTGCAGTTGTGCTTGCTCAGTAAATAGCCTAAAAAATATTTTTAGAGCCCGACTCAGTGCAGATTTTTACTTTCACTTGATCAAATCATAAATGATGTATCAAACATAAATAATCACATTCAGATGTTTACTTCCATTAACAAGTGATGTAACGTGGGGCCTGTGCTTAATATGCTCCACAGTGCTCTTCAAAGCAAACTAATAATTGTTTTCCTTACACAATTACTAATTTGTTATTTCACTTACTGCATATCACTGACTGCACTTTGTGTCAATTAAAAAACACCAACTGTATTACTTTTCTATTATTTTTAACATCATGCATCCTTTGTAAAAAAACAAAAAAACAAAACTTCATTGTTAACACGTCTGATGACCTGTGGTCCATCACTGTGCATGTGACTGGCAAAGCAGTGATGGGAGTAGGAACACTAATCAGACTAATCACTAATGAGAGCTGATCATTTAGGTTTAGGGCAGCAACATGGATGGTAGGTAATGCACGACTGCGCCACCAACCGGAAGTCACAGATAAATTCATGTCCTGTACCCCGCCAGCAACAATTGGACCGGCCTCATAGTGGTGAGAGACTATAGACAGATTGAAGCTACAGGGAAAATACTTTTCAAATGAAGCGAAAACATGGAGACGCCTCAGGTAAACCTGTAACCTGCAATTAAAAATAAAAATAAGCTAATGGGCAAACCGGTTACTAGCTTATATGACGCTAATGTGTCACGGTTCTTGTTTGCATGCTTATATTTTGTACCTAATGCTTGACATTACTATCATAAACTACCCAGAAGGACTTAGTTACGTTTACTGAGTTCTGAAGGGTTTTAGACACTGACGTCACTGCAGGCCAGAGCTCTGTGGTGCAGGCTAGTCTTACAAACATGTTCAGGAAATAAACCCTTTATTGACAGGTAGCGTCCACTCACCTGAAGACAGAGCAGGTGGAACAGACATGTGGAGGTGTGCCATTCTTCCCAGACTGCCAAAGGTAAATGGTCATTACACTGTTCAGTGTGTGTGTGAGAGCAACCAATGTAGCTTTATCAATTAAAGGTTTATCACCTCTCAATAACTGCATGTTTTTAGTTGATATTTTCTTGCCAAGAATAGTCATAAACAAATACTTAATACAGAAAATAAAGGAGAAACTCAGTACAGAAACAGTGAACACGCCTGTGGTCACTGAGACACAAATTAGAAAAACTTGTGTTTGTTTAAACAAAACGGACTACAGATGTGAGAGAGACTTCAAAACCGTGGAACAAGATAGAGAAAAAATGGTGAGGAATTTATGGAAATAGAGCGGCAGCAGTAATCAGAAGGTGCAGGGACAGTCCTAAAAGGACACCATAGAGCATGTTTTACTCGCCCAATCCTAATTCAGATAGAAGTGTAATCAAAGAAGGGTTATGTTTCTTTTACAGCTTACACTCGGAGAAGGACATTGCACAAGTTGCATGCATGAGCTCTATGCATGAGCAAATTTAAACCTAAGTTTGAGAAGTATTGGGAGCATATTCTTTGGTTAGATGGGACCTACTTTGAGTCCAGACAGTACAGCACTGAGGTGTGAGTGTGATGATATGGAGCTCTGTAGGTACAACAGCTGTTGGGGAGATGACATTTATAGATGGTGCTTTAGTACCTGTAAACACTCCAGAAGCCTGGCAGAAGAGAAATATTCTTTGTATAGCATCATATGAAGCACATATAGCGAATCACAGTAGAATATTTAAATGAACACTGATGTGGCCAAATATTTTTCCTGACATGAATCTTCGGGGTATTTAAATAGAAAAGTAGACCGATAACTTTCTTGCTTTATCTTTGTTGTTACTGATGTATTTTTAACAGTAGATATCAAATCTGCTAATGTTGCCCTTGATCACACATCTGCACTCATTTTGGCAGATGTTAGGCCTGAAAACATGAACAGTGACCCTTTTCTGTTTGAGGGTCCAAGAATGTCGAACAGTGTGACACTGTCAGCATGGACAGTGCCGTGGTCTTGATACCAAAGAAGCAAACTAGACATCGCTAATTTAATAGTTTATACCTTTGTTTCTGCAGTGTGCAAGTGTTGTCTGTGATAAAAAGCCAGTTTTTCTGATCTTGTTAGTGGGCAGGTACATTATTCCCTGCTCCATCTGAGCAGAGGTCTTAAGTGTCATCAGGCTCAGGGTGCAGCAGATGGCTGCCCCTCCCTGAGCCTGGTTCTGCTGGAGGTTTCTTCCTGTTAAAAGAGAGTTTTTCCTTCCCACCGTCGCCAAGTGCTTGCTCATAGGGGGTCGTTTTGACTGTTGGGTTTTCTCTGGAATATTGTAGTGTTTTTACCTGCAATACAAAGCGCCTTGAGGCGACTATTTGTTGTGAATTGGCGCTGTATAAATAAAATTGATTTGAAGTGTGTGTGTGTGTGTGTGTGCGTGTGTGTTTCTGTGTTTTTGTCTTTCTGCACTGTTTTTGTTAAATTCACGCATCCTGTTAGTGTATACAGTACTGTGAACAAATATTTGCACTCATTTAGAATTTTTTTTTTTGTTGTTGTTTCACATTTCTCACACTTATATATCATCAAACACCTTTTAATATTAGGCAAAGATAACCCTGGAAAATACGAAATGCAGATTTTAATGATGATTTAATAGAAAAAGACAATCCAAACCTACCTGGCCGTGTGTAATTCTTTTTCTTGTTAAAAACATGAAGTAACTGTGATTAATGACAGTTTTTGGAAAGCTTCAGTAGCCACACCCAGGCCTGATTACTGCCAGACCTGTTGAATCAAGAAATCACTTAACCTGTCTGAAAAAACAAAAACCAGAAACAATATCATATTAACTCGCTGCGATTTAAAGAAATAGTTGAGGAGCAAAGTCATTGACATCTATCAGTGTGGATAGATGGGTTATAAAGCAATTTCTAAGGCTTTGGGACTCCAGTAAACCTCTGTGAGAGTTTTGGAGTGAGCTGATCAAAGTCTCAAATTAAATTGAATTGAGAGGCTTTGACAGGACCTTAAACAAGCTCTTTGTGCTGGAAAGCCCTCCAATCTGGCTGTATAGAAACAATTCTTCAAAGAAGAGTGGGCCGAAGTGATGTGAAAAGCCAGTTATTGCAAGTGCTTTATTTGCTTTTATTTTTACATTTTCACACAGAGCAGGTAGGTTTGGATACTTTTTTCCCTTAATAAACGAAATCGTCATTTAAAAACTGCCTCTTATATCTACTCTGGTTACCTTTGCCTAATATTAAAACTTGTTTGATGATCCAAAACATGAATGTGTGACAAACATGCAAAAAACTAAGAAATCAAGAAGGGGGCAAATATTTTCTCACACTACGGTATGTAGCGCTGGTTGTTTCACTGTACGAGCATTTGGACACATTTTTAGTAAAAAGCTAAAACACATTTTGAGCTATCAGGATGTTTACTTTGAAATTTAGTGACTAACAATTGTCCTATTTATAGTCCTGCACACAGATTTGTTGTATGTTCTTGTATGCTTTGGTGGCGTGGTGCTGTAACTTCTCCCATGCAATGAGCCGGAAATATATTGTGTTTGTGTGTCTATGCGTTTTTATTGTGTTTATGACGTTATCCAGTATAAAAACAGATCTTGTCAGAACCAGTGGTCCTCTTGGGGACCAAACCCCGTTCCTAATGAGGCCAAGTGCAATTTAGGGTCCTGGCCAGGGTCTTTTCTGCATAAAGGATTTTTTAAAAATTGCTCTTCAAACAAGTTTCAGCCAGAGCCAAAGTAAAATTTCCAGCATTACAAAAGAATTATTGCCAATTAGGGTTTAATTTATTGAAGCATTACAGACAACTTTGTTTATAAAATGGTCAGAAATAACAGAAAAATGCATGGATTTTGGTTAAATACAGTAACACAGACTCATTACCTTTACAGTACACTGACTTGTTGTGCTTACATTTATACTTAACCCCCCAAAGGCATGCTTTGAGCATGAAAAAACCCTGGCGGTTAGGGTTTGGCTACCTGCAGCGAGTCAAGTCCTAACAAGAATAGCTGTGCAAATGTGAAGGATGTGAGAACTCCTTGTACTGTTACAAATCTCCAGCTCCTATTACATAGTGTGTGCTCCAACAAGTCCAGGGCGAGTGTGTTGACTCAGGTCATGTCGGAAGTTCAGGAGTTCAGAGGGATTTTCTGAAGGGGGTTCTTTGCAGAAGCGTTAGCCTATGTGTGTCCATCCCTCTGTATGTATGTGTTAGTGTAAGCTTTGCTGATTGACTCCAGATGTGCACGGCTCAGGGTGTCAGCAAACACTTCATAGGGCTCGACTGTACTCCACTCGTTCGTTGTTGCAGAAAACGATCGAGCGACGTCTTCACACATATTTGATATTAATATCTTTGCTTTTCATGCCTCGGATCCCCGCAAAGTTAGAGACATCAGGTCAGTCTGAAGTAAAGTTTTAATTAGGAGTTTGTGTAGCTGTGGCATGATTAAAGTGTAGATCTCCTTGTCCACCACTAGAGTGCAGGAGAGCTTCAAACATGTAACACATGTAAACTCAGTCACGCTTGTATGCAGCAGTTTCTCAGTGATCGTTGCTGTTTTTTTTTTTTTTTTTTTAATTCATGTAAAGCATGAAAACACTTTTGCATTTTATTGCAGTGTCGAAATTATATTTTTGTTAATTTTACATGCAAAAAAGTTTTGAATTTCATTAGTGCTGCATAATCTGCTGACTGTGATTTTGATTTATCTGTTAATTGTCACACCTGTCACACGCTGAGGCCAAAGTGAGAGTGTAAATGATTATCCTGTCCCATCAACAACTACTCAGTCAACTTTCTGCAAAAGAGCGACTAGAGGGACTGTCTGCCCTCAGCTGCACAGCAAGGCATCTCTCTGAAATGTCTTCAGTTTATCACGTTATCATTCCCTGTCACTTCTTTCTATTTTGATCTCACTTTCTTAAACATTTCCTCCAACCTCGCCTCCCAGGTCTTCCCCCTCGCCCACCCTGTCTCCACCTTTTGTCCCCGTGTGAATATTTCACATTGCTGCTGCCGCTGGTGCGTGATGCAAGGGACTGAGCGCTCATTGTGTGCACGCAGCGTGGGCGCTGCGGTATGTGGCTTCTTGGCGTGCGGTGTGTCGTGACAGGCGTGTGGCTGCTGACGCCAGCCGGCCGCCTGCCCGTCTGTCTGTCTGTCGATTCGGTTACACCTGACTGGCGATGACATTGCTGTAACACACACACACACACACGCACATATAGATTATAAAGCAGAAGACATGATTCCTGGCTTTAGGCTGTCCACATTCCCTATAAACAGGCTGAATGTGACCTATATAATTAAATAATACTTTAATTTCTGTACTTATTTTTACAGTCTTTGCATTCCATTCAGGCAACCTAATGTGAATGCTGTTTGAGCTCATGCACTTAGCATTTCTGATGAGTATGTGCCAAGCGTGTCAACCCTATATTAGTGGACATTTGGCTGTAGAAATCTTTTTTTTTTTTCTTTTTTCTTTTTTTTACTGAAAATGCATGGTTTTGGAAATGGGCTGCGTAGGTCACTTCTGAAGTGCACCGGAAGGCCGGGCGATATTGCGGTGCACCTTGGTGTAATCCTCGGTATTTAGTGTGTTCTCTCAGGCTGCCGAGGTGAAAAGTTGAACCTGGTGTTGACCTTCTCTTGAGAGCGGGCTTAGCTCTGAAGTCAGGCGCAGGCCAAAGGCGCAGGGAGGATATTCTCAAGTTCCTACTTCACTCCCTCACGTGCACCGCTCCGGTCCTCTCCAAGCTCGCCCCCCCCTCTCTCCTCGCTTACGGAAACAGTTAGGATCTGCGATAAGATGTCAAACATTTTTTCACCATTTTATCTCATCGTGTTTGTTTGCTTGTTTGCTTTTCCATCACGACGAGAGTCTTGTGTCCTCTTGTCACAGCGTTGTTAATCACAATTACATCTGATCTAGGTGCAAGGATTTGGAGGGAGAAAGAAGGAGAAAGAGACTGAGAGGGGCCTAATGTTTATCACTGCAGGGAGTTGAATTCCAGATGCTGAGATAATGAAGAAAATAAGCAAACAATTATGCAAAAATAGACAAAGTTGGGGGAAAAGGCACAAGCAGACTGACAGACGACAGAAACGATGTTCAAGCCAAACTAGACAAGTTTTTTTATTTCTACTCCCTTGAGGGGAGTTTGAGACGTCGCAACATCACAGCAAATGATTACAGTAAAATTTTCCTTGATAAAACCTTGCCTTGATGTAAATGCGTGCGTAAGCACGGCAACGTAAAGATTTAACTGCTGTGTAAGACTTAGAAATCTTATCATGTGTCGTGTTGTGTACCTCGGACTTCTGCTAAAGCAACATGACCCAGAATTTAAAACCCAAAATAACTCTGACATTCTTCCAGTCCAGTAGAGCAACAGAATGCACGGCCTACAAATGTGAGTCTGACAGTAGATGTTGAGTTGTGCTGCGCTCCGTTCGCCATCTGTTTTAGTTTTGGAGTGGTTGTGATAACCTCAGCCTGACCCCTGATTGGTCTAATCTCACCCTTATCTTTTCTTGTTGGTCAGCTGACGGAACGCTGAGCTGCGATTGGTGGGCGCACACCCGAGGAGGAGGAATTCGTTTGGCATTGTGTTGGGGTAGCAGTTAGACAGTGAGAAGTTTAGTCCACAGTCTAAACTGTGGCAAAGCTTCAAAACACAGAATAATAAGCAGTGTTTAGAGTGGGAATTTAAAGAGCCAAACACCGGCTTTCTCAGGCAGTGGCCTATGAAATAATCTTGACGCCGTTCCCTCCATGGGCTCAAACATGACTGGATGTCAATGGATTCACTATAGTGGTCTACAGTAATAGCTGAGTCGAACACACAGCGTGTCTTTGGAGAACATTGCAGCTGGATTATTATAAATGTGTTTTATTCTGTTTTTAACTGTAAAATCACAGTGATAAGAGCTTGTAAAAGATTGCGGTCATAAGTTGCTGTAAAAGATACGACAGGCAGCGCAGTAGCTTTTGCAAGCAGTCTGTTTGGAGGGCAGATTCAGAGCCAGATTAGATCAGAGGGCCACTCTGTTTGTTTGTTTTGTTTTGGGAGAGGCCAAGCTCCTGAGGGATACCCCCTCCTACCCACCGACTATTCTACTATCCCTCCCCAGGATTCCCCCTCAGGGCACAGTCAACTGGAGCCCCCCTGACCTCTCTGTCACCCCTTCCTACCCCATGTTAGCCAAGGCAACCTGGGAACAAAAAAAAAAAGAAAAGAAAATGAAGGAATATTCTGATCTCTCTTAGTGTCTGCTGAACAAAATCACAACCAGACCTTTTCATTCACGGATGTAGGCAAGGGACACTGCCACCCAGGCAGGCAGCCCTCCAGCTGTAGCAGAGGTTCATCCCAGTGAGCTGACCTTGCTTTTATGTGCATGTGGGTCTCACACTCAGTCGTCATTCAAGGTGAAAGGATTAGCTACAGTATAGGCTGTTGCAGCTGCATGTGTGCAATAATTGTCAGAACTGCTTTTAGGGAAACGTCTAGCTTCGCTTAGCTTTGAATATGAGCATATTTATGAGTGAAAACGTCATTAAAATGGCTTCTGTTATTGTTTCGAAGACAGATGAAAGGTGATCCCGTTTGTTGCCTTTTTCACATGACTTTCTGCAACTGCTTATGAAGGCTACTGGCTTCCAAGAGTGTGCACACTCATCTCATTTTCCACGTATTCCCATGTCTTGCCATTGAAACACTACCCATGCCTTGCTTCCCATCTCTCTGTCTGTCCTGGCCGAATGAACTGCATCAGCACATACAAGCACATACACCTTCACGTGCACACATTAACACACACAGAAACACTCCCCCCACACCTCTGCTGACCTCTTCCTCATCTCCCACAAGGCCTTTGGGGTGAGGCAGCCTGGCACCAGACAGTTATTCAAACCCTCAGGCAGATTCACAACATGTCAGAAACAGAGAGTTAGTGAGGGAGAGTGAGAGCAGCTGATTATCCACTGATTAAGTGGTTTGTTAACTCTTAGCACCAGTAAGGACAAGCTAGCGGCTGACTAAGTTTAATGTGTGCCAAGCGAGCCTGCGATCAAGGGGAAATGGCTGGAAAATGCAAATTGAGCTAACAATAAATAGTATAAAGACTGTGTCTGGTAATTTGACCATAGAGCCTTTACAGAGACATACCTAACACGTTTAGATATTTTTATATGTCATCATTTAAATCAGAATGCATTTCTTGACCAGCTACAGTTTCCAAGAACAAGAAGTACTGGATAGTCTTTTAACAATAGAAGAACTTAGACATGAGTATTGGCAGGGCACCTGAACCGGACAGTTTGCAGATAGAGTTTTATAAAAGATTTAAAAGACAACTTGATATATATGAGGAGACACTTGCTAGTAGAACTCCTGCAGATTCATTAGGATTAGCTTTAATAACCCTCATATTAAAAACCCAAATATAACCCCAACAGAATGCTCATCGTGTAGGACAATTAGTTTAATGGGATGTGACACAAAAGTCCCGTGTAAAACACTTTATAGCAGATTGGACAGATATATTTCCCAGCTAATAAATGATAATCAACACAGCTTTATGCAGAAAAGGCAAGGGCTCCATGATATTAGATGTTTGGTGATAGAAGATCACATTTCTTTATTTGAGGATGACATCATATTTTTCTTGGATAATCCTCCCCAAAAAAGTATCCCAAATTTGGTTATTTTATTTTAGGACAATTTTGGGGAGTTTGCTGGCTGTAAAATTAATCATTTGAAATTAGTACTTAAGTTTCTTGAGTGAGGAAGTGAGACATAGTCCAACAGTAAATACTCCTTTGAAAAGATTAATTATCTTCACAGATCGTTTCTTATTTTTGTCATATTTGTCACACTTCTCTGCTTCACATCATCAAATATATATTAACATTAGAGAACATTACCCAAAGTAAATACAAGATGTAGTTTTTTTATCATTTAATTTATTGGGGGGGGGGGTATCTCAACCTACCTGGCCCTGTGTGAAAAAGTCATTCTTTCCCTTGTTGAATCGTGAATTTAAAGAAACGAAAAAGAAAGAAAGTCCATCAGTCTGGAAAGGGTTACAAGTCACTGAGTCATGGCTTGGGACTCCAGTGCCATTATCCACAAATGGAGAAACTTCCCAGGAGTGGCTGGCCTACCCAGTGACTACAAGACTGCGTCAATGACTCATCCAAAAGAACCCTGAACAACATCTAAAGAACTGCAGGCCTCATTTGACTCAGATGAGGTCAGAGTTCATGATTCAACAGTAAGAAAGAGACTGAGCACAAATGGCATCCATGGGAGAGTTCCAAGGGGAAAAGCCACAGCTGACCAAAAAGAACACAAAGGCTCGTCTCACATTTTGCCTGATGATCTCCAAGACTTTTGGGAAAATATTCTGTGAACTGACGAGACAAAAGTTTGACTTTTTGGAAGGTTTGCATCTGGCTTAAGACTATTATGCCTAAATTGCTGTATTATTTTCAAATAATCCCACTGCCTCTACTAAAGGTGTTATTATTTAGCCGGTTTATATGGAACTGTAGAAGTCCTAGACTCGACTTGAGGTTATTATACTTGTTTTACAAGAGAGGGCTACAACTTCCCAACCAGTTAACTACTATTATTATGCATACTATTTCCAAAAAAAAAAACAGCACGCCAAGCCTGGCTAAACATCCATCCATCCATCCATTTTCTTCCACCGCAGGTGGAGCTGGAACCTATCCTGGCTGCCATGGCCAGTATACCCTGGACAGGTCTCCAGTCTGTCGCAGGGCTAGCACAGAGTTCAAATTCCCACCTACGATAAATTTAGAATCTCCAATTAACCTAATTAGAAGGAAGCCAGAGTATCCAGAGAGAACCGCAGACACAACAGAAAGGCCCCGGCCATATGGCGGATTCAAACCCAGGACGTTCTTGCTGTGAAGAAACCGTGCTAACCACCACACCACCGTGCTGCCCCGAGCCAGGGTAAGCACACTGATCTACTGTTATTTATATCTCTGCTTTTTGGATGTTAATTCCAATGAAAAATCACAGGATTATGAATATGGGGGAAACTATCACTGACATTAAGTGGGGTTATGCAAATTTTAAAACACAAAAACTGGGAGGTGACCATATACCACAATGCTAAACGCATCAGCCCGGGTTTGACCCTGACCAGATGATAAACACGAGATGTAAATTGCTTCAGTACAAGTGGTTGATGAGAATGTGTATAATTTCCCATCGAGCTATATCACATGCCTGCTAATATTCCAGACACATGTGCTAAGCGCCTGGATGAAAAAGGTACTTTGTTCCATTGTTTGTGGGAATGTCTAAAGATCCAAAACTTCTTCATATGAAAGTCCCTTTATGCTCCAAACTCCACGAGCTCGGAATATATAACATCAAAGGAGACCAAACTGCTGGACTTTGGACTCCTTCAAACGAGGAGAATTACTGGTTAGAAGAATACGGATGCACCATCACTGGAAATATGAACGGGTTTTTTTATGCTGTATTAGTCTGGAGAGAATAACTTATTTTGCAAGTGGGCAAGTGTGAAGACTTCATCCAGCCGTGGGAACCTTATATAAAAAAATCTTTTATAAAAATGGAAATCTTGGTCCTGTCTGAGTGCGGTGTGGACAACGTAGGAAGTTGATTGTGTTAATAGGCATCTTTATTTATTATTAATGCATGGTGAATGCGAGTGTGTGTATGTGTCTAGTATTTGTACTGCTGGCTTTGTTGTAGTTTTTGTTTGTTCCCTTGTTCTTGGTTTGTTCTGTGTAAAAACACTGATTAAAAAAAGTGATGTGTTAACATCAGATGGGGGAGTTGGAGTTTTTCTGTTGAACAGAAAAACTGAGAGTTTTTTAAGGTCCTTTTGAATAATATTCAAAGACTGTCTTACATTATTTTCTGGATTCACAATAGAAATTCTTTGGACAAAATACAAAATAAAATTGAAAGTCAAGGAAACTAATGTGCTTCTTTGGCTAATTATTACCTTTGTAGATTTCAGCTCAGTCTTTCAAACCTTTAAAACAGAAGAAAATATGTTTTTCAGCCATAAATTAATTTTGTTTTAATATATTTCATTTAATTTTAATCCCATGAAACAGGAAATAAAAGCTGTGGGGATGCTGTGACTGGATTAAAAGTCGTCTTTGTAAACATTGTGACCCATGTCTTTGACACGCCTTCTTGAAGAAAGTCTCTTCATAGCACGAACAGCAAGAGATGAAGGTCTCTTTTTAGAACAGGACATGGGATGGGGAGGCAGACTTTGGAGTCTTTGTTAGGCACGTGGGCCTGTGTTTTGTGTTGGTTTTGTTCTTCTAAATCCTCCTTGGTTTGTGTTTGTCTCCGAGCTCTGCTTTGAGCGATTAGGGACGAGGGTTTAAACAGCTTGGTTAAATGAAGACATAATTTCAGCCCTTTATTGTGGCTTTGAATAGTCTTTCTTTATATCAATAAATGACACTGGTTTGAATATTAGCTATAACAAAGGGCTGCTCTTTAAAGAGATACAGACCAGAGTGTTTTTTTTTAAATAATTTCTGTCACATTAGACTGGAGGCTGGTTTGTTCTTTATTGCAGGGGAGCATATTGTATTGGACAAGTGATGTCAGTAAACTGTGCCACCAGAGATGAGCCATATCACAAGAGGCATCGCTAGAAATCTGAGTTGTGCCATTAGACAGAGAGAAAGGCAGTATCTTGAGAGAGAGACACAGAACGAATTGTTCCACAACAGACTGACGGACCTTTTAGCCTTATCTTCCTGAGCTACTCTTACAGAAAACCAAGGAGAGGAGGGAAAAGAATGCCCTGCTCTTTCTCTCCCTCCCCAATTCCCATTCTCTCATTTCTCCTGTCTGCTTCTCCCTTCCTTCTTCATTTCTTCTTCTCCTTTTGTCCATCAGTCTTTACCCAGTGTTTCTTAAAAATCCTCTTAACCCCTGAACCTCCTCCCATTGTCCCCTCTCCTCCATATCTTACTTTGATGTTTTAATATCTTGTTTCTCTCCTCACCCACAACAATCTTATCCCTCCTCAACTCTTTGGAGAACTCTCAGAGACCATTGCTCTGGCAGACTGTTAAAAGGTAGGTTTGTAAGCCACTTCTAAGCAGCGATTGGGTGTTAGCATTACGGTCTGAAAAACAGATCCCTCTCTCCATCTCAGGCTCGTACTGTATGCGTGACAGCTTTTCAGGAGGGGTGCCATACAAACACGGGCCCTGCCGCTTCTGCAAGAACATCTTATTTGCATTTGTTTACATGTGCCACTCTCTGCACATTTGGATTTGCTGCATGTCACAGTGTTTTGGTGCAGCCCCTTGCCCATCTCCTGGTAGACACACAGACACACACACACACAGACAGACACACACACACGCAACAGTATTTTGGCTGTGATGACACTGAGTCATCCCTCTCCTCCCTCTCTGACAGAATGAAACGGATGGATAATTAGATATCAAAGGAAGGCAGGCTGGGTGTGGCAAGGCACGCAGGCCCCTACGATGGTAAAGCACTTATTAATGAGATAGGCCTTATCTGCTCTCCTCCCAGGAATTCTGCCTTTGATCGGCCCAGACTCCGGACTTAATACATTTTTGATTGATAGGCCAAGATGACAGAGAGAGGCGGTGTGGTTAGGGTAGGTGGGTGGAGGGGAGTGTGCATGTGCATGCGGAGGTAGGGGGGCAACCCTCAGATGCAACTGTAATGATGCCCTTCATATGATTAAATAACTTGTGACAATAATGTTTTACCTCATAGAATAGAGGCATACACAACTTAGGAGTGCTTACATGGTGAATAAATCTTCACAGTACACACGTGCAGCTCCACATTCCTCTGGCCACACAGACATAAATTCACTAAGACAACCCAAACAGACAGGCCTATTCAGTCACCTTAACCCCAACTATAACTCACACACCGGGGCACCGGAAAATCTTTTCCCCAAGACAGAGCAGGCGAGGGGCAGGCCTGCGGAGGGGGACTGAGATAAGGTCCTATCCCCATATGAGGATGAGTTATAGCCCACCCAGGAGGATGTGGCTAGCAACGACCCACCCAGACACACTGCGCAGCTTGAAGGGATTGGTGTGGCTGCTCTGCTCCCGTTAGTGAGGCAGCGAGCGACCTCATCGACAGAGATAACACCACCACTCTCAATAACACCTTGACCAGAGGGAGGAGAGGCAGCCGCATCGAATCAGTGAGTGCCACACAAACCAAATCCACACAAATCATACACCTACGCCCCCGCTCCCATCTCTCTGCCCGACAAGAGGTGACTGAGCGTAACCATTACCGCGCCGTGTCACCTTGTTATGAGTCTCTGTCAGTGTGAGGCGTTGGGTAAATTAAAGAAGCCATAACTGCTGCTCCGTCACCTGCCCGTCAGCCCCCATTTATTACCATGCCAACGGGTGGAGGGATAAACCCCACCCTCTCTCAATGAAATGGACAGATCGATCAGTGTGACAGGCACATTTCAGGTCTTCAAATCAATCAGGCTAACAAAGGCAGTTGAAAGGGGAAGTGTTTGTAAAGGACCACCAATGTGTTTCTGGATGAGTCAGGAGAACAGGCCAGACCCAAAGACTCAAACTTTATCTAATACCGTGGGTCAGTGCGCGCATCTCTGTGCGTTTTCATGTCATTCAGGTGTTGCGTTTTCATCCCACAATAGCAATTTTAACAATTTTATTCATTTGGTATGATAATTCACTGTGGAAGGTGCTGCGTCAGTGGTCGAAAAATAACCACAGGCAGGTTTTTGAGTCACACATCAAAGTTTTTATTTAATAGACAGACTGGGCTTTAATGCTGGACTCAGCGTGAGAAAGCGGCTCCCTGAGAACAACGATGAAACAGAAGCAGCACTGAACGGAGATGGGGTGGGAAGCGAGACAGCACGAGGAGGGGGTTAGATGATAAGAGTGGGAAGAACTGATAGAGTGGAAAAAAACGTGTAGAGAAAGAAAATGATTAAAAACAGCAATCACCCGTTGGAGACTGATAAACCAAGCAGTTGTTAATTGGAAGCGTGCAACTCGTGGGGATGTGGTTGGATTAGATTCACTTCTTCCCTTTGCTCTCTGCCTCTCTTTATTCTCTGCCCTCCTCCGACGGCTCAAATGTGTGAGAGACACAGTCCGTTATCAAAAGTTAAAATGATCATAATGAATGTAATATTTCTATATATTTTTTTCACATTTGCCAATCAAAGGAGAGAAATTGAATGGACACTGTTACAGAGTCATTTACCTTCTGTATGTCTGTAAGAAATTTGCCTACGCCA
Source organism: Bujurquina vittata (assembly GCA_015106715.1). Taxonomy (NCBI): domain Eukaryota; kingdom Metazoa; phylum Chordata; class Actinopteri; order Cichliformes; family Cichlidae; genus Bujurquina; species Bujurquina vittata. Next base: position 19,672 of record VUQK01019603.1, read on the forward strand.
TTTGTTAGAGCATAAAATGAAAAAGGAAGACAGTTAGAGATGGAGAGACAAAAGGCGGTAGGTAGTAGCCTATTTTTGAGTGATCTTAGTTTTTGGGGCATATTGGAGATGGGAGATGGGTGGTGGTCCATAAACAAAGGGCTGACAGCCCACCCATCACCCCAGCAAGTCTGGCTTGCACTGCCTAGATAAAGCAGGGCTGCTGCCTCCTGTATCAACACCATCCATCATCCATCTTTGCCTGCCTGCCTGCCCTCTCATTCGCCCTCACATCAGCCACTCTCACTCCCTACACCTGCCTCTCTGCCAGCTGTGTGTACCCTTTTACCCATTGGAGAAAACTTTCAATAGAGCAGCAGCAACTACGTACATTTTTGTTTTCATTGAAATCGAACCTTTGATGAACATTTGCGTTTTAAATACGTCCGTACAAGCTGCGTCGTCTCTACTGAATTTGTTTGCATCTGAAACCCAACTTTGGAAGGATGAGCATTAATCATTGATATGTCCACCATCCTCTGTGCATTCTCACGTGCTCTCCATATTTCTTTTGCAGTGCTATCGTAGGATTCTGTCAGGTAAAATGAAAGGCTTTGTTTTCTTTTATATTTCGTTCTTGAATATTTGAATACTATTCACTTCAGAGTATTTTGCGCACCCAATCAGACAAAGCAGGGATTTGATTGAGCTCTGGCAAAACAGTGCCTTCCAGAATTAGCCCAACAAAATATTAAACCTTGATTTAGAAAATTTTAGCCCCCCGCAAAATGACCCTTCAGGCCACCATTGTTCCCTCGTCAATTTGGTTTTTGTATGAGCATCTCCTTCCTTTCTTTGTAGCCCGTGGGGAATGGAAATTATGCAAATGGAGATGGGCACTCTGAAGGAAAAATGTTGACATCTCCCATCCATGCTGCCCCCTAAATACACACACAGCATGCACACACCATTCAGTTAGCTTTCTTTTGGCCCACTTTGGTGGGTCTGTCTCTTTTGGCTGTCTCTCAAGCATACTTTAACAATTGCAGCCATATTGCCTGCGCTTCACCCTTTCTTCTATCCATCCGTGGCCATTTTAGTCATATAGACAGGTGCTGAGACAGGAAGACAGAACGCTGTCAGCGGCTGTAACAAACAACACTGGGTTATCTAACTTTGGAAGAAAGAGAACAGAGGAAAAGTTGTCTTGTGTTTGAGGAGAGGCGTCCTTTGATTACCTGCTTTCATCACTGCCACCTCTCCACATGCTCAAATTTTTAACACAGTGTATCCTTACACAATGAATGGCTTTTTTTATTTGGGGGGGGGGAGGCTTCAAAGACACGGACAATTTAGTAATGGTTCGCAGGGGCAGAAACTTTGCAGATGCAGTTTTTTTTTTACTTCTTTGGTGCTTCATTCAGTTCCACCAATCACAGGGGAATTAAGAGATAGAGTAGAGACCTGGAGACTGAGCAGAGCAGCACGGTCGGGGAAATGGCTCAACTAGCGGATGAATTAAAACGAATAAAAGCCAAGAAATGAGAAAATGGGCTATCACTTGTGCAGCATAATGAACAAAGTGCAGATATCACTGTCTTTATATGCCGGGGGGCTAGAAGCTCTATGTTCTCACACTAGAAGAACAAATGAGAGTGAACAGAGCCAGAAAGCATAATGACCGTCCATTAGGCCATTCCCAAACTCTACTTCCTGTTGTTGATGCAGAATTTCTGAATTGTGGCAACCGATCACATGACCTTAGCCATAGCCCCCAATAACTTAATACCTCTATCCTTCCCTAACAGCCCAGACACAGTGCGGTCCTCCGTGAGTCTTAAAGTAGACTAAAGGACCAAGTGGGTGACTTTGATGAAGGTAACATGTGGCCACCATTATTCAAACAAATTTACTGTGAAGTGTTGCAGTATAATGTAACTTAATTTGGAGGACCCTTTTGAACCACAGTCCAAAACCAAAGATATGAATTTTACCATGAAATTAAACAGATAAGCCACTGTAATCTTTCTGCTTGAGATTAAACAATAAGAGTTCATCTTTGTCATATCGTCTCGTCCACGATACACGCTGTAAAAGTGTCATATCACAATCCCTGTAGTCATGACATGACTTTACGATGTTACAGGAGGTGCGCCTGCACACCTCTTGCAGTGAAGACACAATTGTGCAAGTCCATTGGTTTTCATTGCCATTTCAACAATATATCAGTACAAGGGGCTCAGAGATTCCCAGATTATACAGAGGGAAATGTGACAAGGGCTTGAAAAGATGACACACCATTTAATCGTTTCGAAGAATACTAGTATGGCGCCCACACAACGACCCTCGCTGCAGCATTTTTAGTCCAAAAGGCTAAGTTGCCCATGACAACACATCTTATCTGGTCAAAAAACAGGTTTTATTTTGTATGAAGTGTGAAATGTTTTAAATAAATAAGTGTGGATTTATATTGTGAGAGAAAATTTATTTCAGAGTGAAGGATAAGCAGAAGAGAGTGGATGGATGATGGATGAGTGAAGTTCTGATAAAAGGTACCGTTGTATATTCGTAAAGACGTCCAGTTACTGGTTCAAACATGGCAAATACCCCAAACTTGTTTTATTGACTGAAGAAGCCAGTAGAAAAACATTTTCATCACTTTATTTTATATGTGAACAGTGTACATTTACTGAAAATGTCTTACTATAGATATCGTGACGTGCACTCACTCCTGGCTACACCTGTGAAATCCCGGTACAACAGCTGTGCCATAAATCCCAGTTTTCACTTTCATTGTTTGTAGTCACTGTCAAAAAATCACTTTACGTTTACTATGAATATCAGAGTTTGATGTACTGCATTACATTTTTTGTAATATTTATTGAAATCCTGTTTGTTAATGGAGCAGAAAAAATATTATTAACAGTTAGCCTGTCGGCTTTTTGGGAATGGCAACGGAAACTAAAAGTAGAATCTTTTGAAAGAAGAATTTATTGCAGATATGGTTTATAGGATTGCATTAGATTTTATGAGTGTCCGTCATCAAGTGACTTGTGAGTGCACATCAGTTTTGTAAAGCAAAGGAATCAGTTATATTAGTGTCAAAATACGACACTTTAATTGAGTGAGTTACCCCCCCCCCCCCCCATAGACATGACAAATGAG
>VUQK01019603.1:26598-37668 GCA_015106715.1 Bujurquina vittata
TTTTATTAAGTTTTTCTTTTTTTTTTTTTTTTTTTTCAAAAATAGCAGATTGAGTGTTTTGCTAATTGCATTATAGAAGAGGATCAGTGTAGTAATTATGTCTGGGCCGTGAACAAAGCGATATTTAGAGCTGGTAAATGTTACTGTTGGAGCTTAGCAGTACAAATCTGAACATTATAACGGTAAGCAATAAAACCATGCTACTGAATCAGACTCTTTTCATTTTATTTCAATAGCTGCTAAATCCTCTGATGGATATGATTGTATTTTATGTTTAATTTTATCGTAGCCAAATTAATTTGGTGAAATGCTTTATTGTTTTGCCTCTCTCGGCTTAAATAAAGGCAGCTGTTTTAGTTTTAATGCTGTTTTATGTTTGATCCAGTCACCCTCAGCTCGAATACGGTTCGAATTTGCCTTCAGCTGTGAGACAGAATAGCTCAAACACACACACGCGCGCACACACACACACACACACACACACACACACACATACACACACACGTGCCCAATTTGTTTGTAGACTTTCCTTTTCATCTGAGGACGAGATAGCACTCTGCGCTCGTTCTTTTACCCCTCTTTCATTTCTTCCCGTCTAATGGCAAAGGCAAATTCTGTTGGACTGTGTTCTTTAATACCATCAGCGCTAAATAAACTTTGTTGACAACAATAGCTGCTGGCAAAGCGCCTCCACAAACAAAGGAGAGCCAACAGGTTCAAAGGCAATGCATCACTCTGCTTCTGACTCTTCATTATTCATCCTACTGTCTTTACCTCTCATTCCCCATTCTCCTCTGTGTGTGTGTGTGTGTGTGTGTGTGCGCGCGTGTGTGTTTTTTTGTGGCTCTTTGTCTGTTAAACTGCTACATGGTCTGGATACTGAGGCTTATTAGCTGTTGAGTTTAATTAAAAAAGGCCATTCATATGAAAATGGGAGTCCGATAGCAATTGCTGTCCCCAGCAGCTTCCTCCTGTTACTTTTAATTAGACACCCACTTGATTGACATCAAGCCTACTGGCGGCTCAAGCTTAGCATGTGTGTATGAATGTGTGGGAGAGACTGTGTGCGTGTGTGTGCGTGCTCTTTTACAGCACCTATGTACGTGTGTTGAGCATGTGCAGGCATTTTCCACACAAACATGTACAGAGAAGTGCAGAAATACCAGCTCTAAGGTCATTAAAGCATTACGGCAGGAGACCGTACATCAAAGTTCACTTTGTCGTCATGAGGTAATTATCCGCACAGTAGCGCAGAGTCCGGCTGCCCACCTTGTCACTCATGTCCACTGGGTCATGTGGAACAATGAACAGTAACCTTGTGATTATGAACAGGGTGTGCAGTGAAACTGCGTTCGCTCATGCCCGCACCACCCGGCACGCTGATAGAAAAGGTGATGAGCTACTTTTCTCTTTCTGTTTGTCCTCTCTTTCTTCATTCACTCTTCTCTCGCTCGCTCTCTGTCTCTTTCTCCTTCTGTCTCTGGAGAGAAGTGGCTTTCTTTATCTGTTTTCAGTGCACGCTCCAGCTCTTGCTACCTTATTATTATACTGTCAGCAGCACGTGCCTGGCTGATAGATGTTCCTCTCAACTGTTTACTACAAGCAGATGATTTAACTAAGGCTTTCTGTTCAACTTGACCTCTCCGCTTTCCTTCTTCTAAAACAAGATGACTTCATTTATTGTTTACGACGACTCCATTTTATTGGAGGAGGTGGTGAAATAAGCTGCGCAAGTGATAGTTTTTTTTTAAATGAATGTGTGTGTGTGTGTGTGTGTGTGTGTGTGTCAGAGGGGAAATCGAGGAGGTCCATGTTTTCCTCTCATCTCTGTTATGGCAGTGCAGATTGCACGCAGTAAGGACTCCTTTGTGCAGCTTTCATTTCTAAACACAACAGCTCGTGTGTTGTAGTAACAGTGCACCGATAGCTTCGATGGTTCCAGCTCAGCATAGCCCAGAGTAGCAGCCTGTTTCATGTTAAGGCCTTAGTGAGGAGGCCCACCTCCGCACAGACTTCAGTCTCCAGCAGAAATGGCCCATCAGAAGTCACTGCTCTGTAAAGTTGTGTTCCTTTCCCAGTGTTTTGTTTTGATTTGCCGGACGTTTGGGAATGATTTGGGAGACGGTCCTGATGGCGGCAAGGATATCAGAACAAAACGTGCATGATGGATCTCAAACGTTGTTCCAATTACCGCCTTCATTATGAGTTTGTCATCTGCTGTTTAGACGCACTGTGGCCTGCATTTCATGGTGTGTCAGTAAAGCCTGCTTGTTGTTTTTTTCATTTATGCCGATATATGCCTGAGGCCAGTGCTGCTCAGTGTGGAGACATCTACCAACAGGGGGCACTTTAAGTAAAAACATGAATGAAAATAACTATGGAGGGACCGAATTAAACGGTTTAGATAGTGATGTCGGTTTTGGCCTGTCTTCACTATTTGCAATTGAAGGCATCGTGTTTTAAATAAAAATGTAATATGCATCAAGTTAGCCTTTGATATCCATTCATCTGTGAAATAAAAACGACAAAAAGTTGTTTCTTTTTACTTCAGAAGGCTGCCATTTAAAGGCCCACAGGCCTCTCTGTTTTGTTACTCTGTTACCCAGTGTTCTCTCCTTCCTCTCAGACAGATTAAATCACTTGTGTTACTCGGAAATGCTCCAAGCAATAAGGCAGGATGGAGCACGTACAAAAGAGCCTAACATGGTTTGAAAGAGCAAGACAGAGAATGAGACAGAGGGGAGCGTGTTGATGTAACATATCATTGTGTCGAGTCTCCTGAGTTAACACCATTAGCCAACCAGCGCAAGGGCCCAGCTGTCTCCCTGAGCCGTCGAGGTGAGTTACCTGGGCTGACTTACCTGGCCTCCCAATGCCCCCCAGGATACAGTGTTTCAGCCAGGCCCCATGTCCTCCCTTCTCCACAGCACTTAGCAGTGATTAACCCCGGATTCGGCCAGCCCACCTGCCATCTGACTACCATTACAGCCCTGCTTATCTGCCTCTCCATCTCCCTACAATAGGACCTGGGCTATGCTGGGGGATTGAGCTGGGGAAGGCTGCCTGCCCTGTTTCATAATAAATCATTAGCTAAATACTTTTGTCCATTTGTGTCATGTTACATGTACTTCAATTTTCTGCTCTGTGTCTGTCCATCACGCCCCTCTCGCATTTTTTTTCTTTTTTTCTCTTTTTTTTTTCTCTAATAGTAATAATCCAATAGGTTCTGACTGTGCTTCATATCAAAGCGAAGCCTGTTACTCTGTCTTCACCTATGCGGCCACGTAACCATATGTATCCTGTGACCCAGTAACAACAAAAAGTTTATGAAAAGTTCTGTGAAACATGAAATCAATTTTCCACTTTGGTTTGATGATTTCATTGTGTTGAATGGTAATTCAAGCAGCCGTGTCTGCTTCATGTGTTTGTGCCTGTCTCTTAGAAAAGGCTACATTTTGAATGGCACCATCTAAATTGGCCTGTTTTGGCTGCTACTGTGTCAAAACCATCCATTCAGACGTATCACTAACATTTATGCTCCACTGTACTCTATTTTTTTGTCTGGATACCGCTGAGGCTAACACTCACACATACACAGCACAGGCAATCTGGACAGCGAGGAGGAGATAAGTCTTTTTTGTTAATCTAACTTGTATAAAGTGATTATGGACATACTGAGCCCTCCATATTTAGACTTCTTGACGCCCCCACCTCAGTCACCCCCTGGTATGACTGTTGTAATCTAATTTTCCGCTGACAGAGGCCGTGGAGATCCTTGGGTCACGGTGCAAGTCCCTCCAGCCCACCCCTCCTCACCCTCACGCTCTAACTAAGAAGTCGCCATGCAGCAGACAGCACGCATTAGATCTGTCTACCACTACGTCAGCTAACCCACCCGATTCATAACCCTGCACCGCCTCGGTAATCAGAGAGAGAGAGAGATTAGAGGAAAAAGGCGGCAGAAAGGAATTACATTTATCCTTGTATCCACTTTTTTGTTGTTCCTATCATCGCTCAGCACCTTACAATATCTGTCAGTGTGAAAGGTGAACTGTGAATTGCATATAATTTTAAACTGCCAGAGATCATTTTTGAGGATAAAAAGGGGGCATGAAGAAAGCATGGAAGCTGCTTTGGCACTGAGACGAGTGGCCACACCTGGAGAGGTCTCACTCCTTGTTGACCTTTGGCGTGTCACTGGGGTGAGTCGCCCAAAGCTTCACTACACACCACTCTACCTGCCAACACTTGCATATGGCCGGGCACTGCTGCTGTTATCGGAAACATCTCACACACCACAGTTATAGTTTTGTCAATGGGGAGCATTTGAGCTCTTGAACTTGTTTTGTCCATTGAGGGATTCGTTCCAATCATTTGCCTGCTGCAGTAAAACATTAGTGTCGATATCTGGCCTGCAAAAAAATGCAGGCTTTTAAAATGTCAGGCTTGTGTATTTAAATGAGCACTTTTTCAACCTAACTTCCAAGCTGATGCTTTTTATTCAGTGCATTCTGTTGTATCCTCTCTCTCTCGCTCTCTCTCTCTCACCCTCCCTCTCTCCTCCAGGCCGTAGCATAGCTAGAAGCTGATAGGCATCTCCTCTGGAGTCTGCTGCAGTCTGCCCCGGCTTCAGACAAAGTGCCTCCATCAGACCAGTGAGGCTCCCTGGGAACCTAGTAGCAGCCCCCCAGGCCCCATCACTACTCTGTGTGTGTGTATATGTGTGTGTTTGTGTGTATACAGTATATGTATGTGTGTGTGTGTGGATGAATAACAAGGGCTCAGTATAGAACCTTTTTGTACTCCAATCCCAGCACTGTAAACGGGTTTTGTAAAGTGGGAGATGTGGAGATTTGTAGCGTCCATGATATTTAGGCCAAAGCATGAATGCTCGGTTAATTCTGACTTACCGACTATTTCTAATATATGTTTGTGTTCGTTGTGCGGTTTTGTTGTAGTCCGTGCAAAGGAGCCAAATCAAGATGCCCCCCCCCCTTTTTTTTTGGCCTGAGACAGTGAAACACACTTGTACACTCGTGCAGCAGCAGACGCACGACACACTCTTCAAATCTCTTCTCAGCATCAGGGAACTTGGGAACGCTTTGGGTTTTGACTTTCATCAGAACTAGAAAGAGAGCGACCAAATGGACAAAAACAAAAACCAAAAGAGGAAATCAAAATAAGTGCTTTTATCAGGGGCCCACTTTTCGGGGCCTGACACACACACGCACGCACGCACATACTCTTCCTGTACCTGACCCCCATGTGACCTCCATAACTTTCCAGCATTTAAAAATGCAGTCAAGGAGGCTATTCTCCCACTGGAATTTATCCGAGTGTGTGTGTGTGTGTGTGTGTGTCTGTGTGTGTGTGCATTCCTCTTAGGCTATCGCCACCATCACTTGACAAGAATTATATAATTGCAGTCTGTGATCTCATTTTCCTCAAAGAACATTTTGAAGTTTCCTCTTTTGCTCTTTTTGTTTCCTTTACCACTTTTTTTTTAAGTTAAAATGACTCACATCGAATCTCTCAGCGCTCTGCGTTATGCCGTGCTGCAGCACATTAGCTCTCCACCGTTTGTGGAAACTTTCATAGTTTTAGAGAGTGTGTTCAAATAACTCAATTCAGAGTATTTTTATTCTGTAGATGTGCGCTTTCATACAGAGGAAAACTTAAGCCAAAGTCGTAGCAGCAGGCGTGAATAAAAGGCAAAGAAAGAAAGTTTGGAAAAGGTGATTATTTTTAAATATGTGGTACAAGAAAAATTCTGGTACATCTTTGAAATATTTATCCAAGCACATCTAGGTAACACACAAAGTACTTGTTTGCTGTGATGAAAAAGTAAGGTACATTTGGGGCTTTTGTGGAGCCTGCATAAGTTAAAGTGTAATTAATGTAAAATAAATGGTGATATTATTATTAATTATTTCTAACCCTGCTGTTTATTACAATATTATTTAAAATATCTAAAATATGCCCTTAATTGATTTTCCAATTTAATTTTGTCCCGGCTGCCTCAAGAATAATATTTTTCAACAACAAATTTAAAAACTATAAATCCTAGATTGATACAGAGGTCCTCGTTTTTCTCTTTTTTCTGCTATTTAACTTGCTCCGAACACCAGCCACTCATTTATAGTATGACTTTTGGATGTGGTAGAAATAGAAGAAATATGTTTTTTACATCGCGTGTGCCTTCTTTGTGCAGTCGCAGTCCTGTTTGTGGTCAATAGAGGGCAGAAGTGATCTGCTGTGGTTTGTATATGAAAGGAAAACAGAGACATACAGAGACAGTGCGTGTGTGTGCGTGTGTGCGTGCTTTCGTGCTTGTTTATACCTTTGATGAACATCTGTATAACCCTGATCCAGCTGTTTGCACTGGACAGTAAAGGGTGAACAACACTTAGCAGGACAATAATAACCCATAAATATGCCATATTTAACATGTAAAATATAATGTTAAGAGTATCAAGATTACATGGGATTATAACTGGTGTCTTGTCACAATGTCGTGCCACAATCTGAGACTTAAAATAAACTGAAGCAAGATTCCCATGAACGTATTCATGAAGAGACAAATGTTTCTGAAAGCTCATTTAAGCAGCTCATATTTACCTTCATGTGTTTACCTCATTTATTTATTTTTTTGTATGTTTTTACATTTGTGTTGCACGAAGACGTTAGGCAACGGGTTATAATAATTAATTAGCTCATCTGCCCAGTACACGGGCTCTCAACATCGTTTTTTTTAATTACTTTAACAGTTTAAAAATGCCATCCTCTTCTTTTCTGTCATAAATCAAATAGCATCAAATGTATGGAAGACTTCAAAACCTGTGCATCCCCTATCCCCCCCGTCCTCCTGGTTTAGTGGCTTTATTGTCACACAGGCCTTATCTCCGATTGACACCTCTGGAAATGTCCCAGGAGAGCGACAGATTTGCTGCGGGATTAAACTAATTTACCAGATGATTGAATGCGAGTCCAAAGCCACTCTTTTGGAAAAAATGCAAAAGGGGCTCATGGCCACCACTCCAGTGGCCATGATACACGAATGACTTGGCAGTCGTGCTTACATGTGTGTGTGTGTCTATGAGTGTGTGCAATATATCAAAGTGCAGTATGTTCTCCATTTGAAAACGGACAGAGTTTAATTTCTGCACACAGAGAATTTATGGTTTATTAAGCAGAGTTAGGAGCATGTTTTTGGTGGTACTGCAAAATGCTGTTTCACTGTTAAGGTTTTGGAGATGATCATTTAAAAGCAGGCAGCCTGACACCCAAGCCAGGCTCCATCTCTGGATTTACAGCATTAAGCAGCAGACGTGAATCATCATCAGGATATAGAGCAGATGGAGACGGGGAGAGATGGCTTTGGGACTGACAGTCAGGGAAAAGGAGACTTCTCTTTAACGCTCCGCAGAGACCGAACATCTTTTCGACACTTTTAAGGCATGTGAACTCTGTATTTTCTTCACGTTCTTAACTGTCTCCCAAATATGTAAAAATATGGTTTCAGTGCGTCCAAACCAATTTGTGCCTGAGGGATGTTTCTTAATTGGAACACATTCAAGAGAACACTTACACGCTCCCGAGTGGTATACAAAATATTACATTAATTAACATGCAAAACAGTCCTGCTCAGCGCACGCAGACACACATACACGTGCACACATGTACACACACATACTATAAGCATGCAAAAGGACTGCAGCGACAGCACAAAACAGACATAGGCTAAGAGGAAATAAGGGCAAAGAATAGGAAGGAAATTTGCTTGAAAATTTAGCTGTAAGCCTGCTGAAGATCTTATTACACAGGCTGGAGATAGTGATCTCAGCTGGAATAATACTTAGCACATGCTGCCCTTTTAATTAAGCAGTAATATCTGCAGAGAGGGGTGGAGAGCAAAATCTCTCAGTTTCTGTCTTCAACATCCTTGCGCTCACACTTTCATATCGCAGTCCCCCATCTTTAGCCTCTGCTCTTCTCTCTCCCCAAATAATCTCCTATGAAAAGGATGGGCCAAGGTGTGGAACAAGGGACACACTCTTCTGTGGAGCGAGTGTCTTCTTGAAAGCCTTACATGTGTTTCTGTGTTTCTTCCTCATCGGGCTGTCTTAAGCGCCCTGCTGATGGCCCCGGGGCTCTCACTTTGAGGTGCGTTAAATGTGCTCCTGTGTGTGTACATGCTGGTATCTGCTATGCTGTTGTGGGTGAAGACCATTGCTAAAGCCGGTGGGTGGTACGTGGGCACCTCTCTATCACAACGGTAGCTCTGAGGCCCGGCCCCACCGTGCCCTCGGGCTGCGATACCTCATAGGATAGGAACCACTTGTCTAAACAGGGTCGTCCAGTGCGGTTTTGGTCTGAATATGAGGATCTCTCACCATGGGGCAGCCGCCAGGGACAGAGCCTCGGCGTCAGGACCACAGGCCTCATTATGTTGAGTCGGCAACGTGTTTACACGACAAACTCAGTAATATTAAGAAGTTCTTTATTTAACCTGCTGTGCTCAAAATAATGTTCACCTGTGTTTGCTGAGTTGGAAGCGATAAACTCTTCTAATAGTAATATATCCCTTAAAGCAGCTACAGTAGGTAAACAGACTGTTGAATGCCTGCTTGTTATACTGTTCTTGTATTACTGTTCTTAGGTATAAAACCTTTAATCCTGTGAGTATGCTTTTTAATCTAGTGGTTGGGTGACGCCTATGCGCACTTTCAATTGTGACACGTAGCACATAAAGCCTTTATTCAGATGTGTTAACCACTGCGCTTTGCTCCATACAAGTGCAAATCGAGTTAACGCTTTCTGTTCGCCTGTGTTTACACTCGCTGCGTCATTACTCCGCTCCTACTGCCAGTGCAGCTTATTCTGTGATTCTGCACATACACACACACACACACACACACACACACACACACACACACACACACACACACACACACACAAACACACACACCTACACACACACACACACACACACACACACACACACACACACACGCGTGCAGAGTTTAACAGCTTGATTGTCAGGACTAATTTGATTGAAGGCATTATTGAAGGAATTCTGTTTTTTTATAAAGATTTTTGCAGCTGTGTGCAAAGCCAGTGATGCACGAGATTAATCAGCCATCACAGCGCCGCTATGCTAATGAGCAGCAAGCTGGATTAATCAAATTCTGACTTCAGTCATGTTCAAAACTTTGGCCAGTGACAGCTGAGAAAGAAAGAACATGTAATGGCTGGTGAAATGGTGGGGTCGAATCATAAACGAGTTGTGACAACTAATTAGCCACTTATTATGCTGAAATAGATGTTTCACAGAACCGCACTTTCCATAGTGTAAAACAAGCTGGGAATTGACACATTTATTCTTATTTGATTTTTGGCTACATCTCCATGTCATGAAGGGAAACACAGATAAAAAAACAATATAAACCCTGTCAGTATAAATACTTTCGTATTACATCAAATAATGTGTTTCTGCTCACTGTGGTTTCACGCATTGATTTTGAAAGATAAATCCTCCAAATACACATCTTGCTGTCACACATATTTTAATGTGAGAGGTGTGTTAGAAGTTTAAATTGTCTTGTCTTGTCTTGTGCAGCCAAAGAAGCTATATTATCTGGCTGAGCCTGCTGAAACTTAAACTTTCATAACTCCCTGCAATGCTTATTTTGAAAAGAAATTATGCACAAAGTATTTTATTTATTATTAAGTAACCCAGACCATCAGCACAGACCAAACCTGCCTGTTTATAAACTTGGACCTTTGGCTGCTTTGTCATTGTGTTATTGAGACAGTTTCAGAACATGGTTAGCTGTCAGCCACTAAAGATAATCATGTGGTTACAATGAATAAATGTCAAAATATGTCAGTATTTGAAAAAAACAAAACAAAACACCAAAAACATCCAAATCAGAGTTGTTTTATTCTTTTGTTTATCAGGATCAACAGAAAGATGCTCATTGTTCACTGATCATGTCAGTCATGCTCTTTTCTTTGTTCTTTGTACTGTTGCTAAGAGATCAGATCTTCAGTTTTCTAAACACTGGCAAACAGAACAATGCAAAAAAGAACACGGCTGTGACCTTTGCTACTATAGTCGCAAGTGGGTACACAACAATAAGACGATAATAAAAGCTGCCCAGTCTGTGCCACAGTTAAACTGCTGGAGACAGCAATAGAAAAATGAGTGTAGGTTCACTAAAATAAACATACTTGTAATATGACAAAGATTTGAGGGCTGCTACCACTTTTATGGATAAAATAAACATGTTTGATTTGTAGAAAAGAGAGACAAAAAAAATCAGACTCTCACATAAAAAGCTTAAAATGAATGGGAATGAGAAATGCCGTCTCCTGCAACATGAACCAGAAAAACAACTAAATTCCCAAATTATCACCGCAATTTGCATTGTTGCTTCAATCTTAGGATGTATTTCTGCTTCTTTTCTCAAGATTATTTTGCTGTTTAACAATATATTCAAAGTACCGCATGACAAGGTATGATATTGAGTCTTTGTCTGCATGAGTGACTGTGCTTATATACTGATTGTGTGCGTGTGTGTGTGTGTGTGTGTGCCTGACCTGTCAATGTGGCCACTTAGATGGGAGGAAAGAGGGTTGGGAACACAGAGGGGGAGCAGTGAGTGAGTATTTGTATCTCAGGTGCACTGCAGGAAATGAAAAATGAAAATGAAAAAGAAAAAAAAAACGAATGTGAGAAGGACTTGTCAGAGATGGTGGCTGCCATTTCTGACAAGAAATTAATAAAATATTCTTGCAAATTTGCTATGTTATTCTGGATGGAAGACTGGTGCGCTCTCTTGTGAACTACAAGAGGGGAAGAATGCTTTTCTATCTATCTATCTATCTATCTATCTATCTATCTATCTATCTATCTATCATCCATCCATCCATCCATCCATCTATCTATCATTATTGCAAAATGTTTCAAAGAGCAGTAAAATATATTGAACACACAGTATATACAGTGTGTGTTCCAAAGGCAACATTGTAATCTCTTGAGACACATGTGTAAATGTTTTTCTATGG